>JAIPRM010002133.1:0-32283 GCA_025469315.1 Stegophylla sp. TES_Ste_2020 | reverse complement strand
ATTTTAAATTGTGGCGTTCTCAAATAATAGTAACAATTTAGACCACAGAATGATGAAGCGCTAGTAGTAGGTAAAAAAAATGTGATAAGCCATGACTCACTTTGTGAGACAATCGCCTGTATAGCTCTGTATTGGGCGATACGTAACCTGTATATCTTAAATCGTGCTATAGAGTATATGAAAATTTTTTATATACTCTGTGGTGTTACCCTATATAAAAAAAAATATAGTTGGATATTTGTCATGATATCGGTGATAAGACTTATATCTATTTTATTATTATTTTATTTACAAATTACAATAAAAACCTTCAGAATTTTAGAGTTCTGACTTTCCGATGTTATTACTCACCATATTAATTACTAATGTGTTACTCACTTTTAGTCTGATCTTTACATGAATTGTCAAACTTTTCTTTTTTAAATTAAATAATTATTTAATTATTATATGGTTTACACTATAAACTTTAAAAAATAAACATATATTATGAGTAAATCGTTAGATGTTTGTAAAGCAACCGTAAGTAAAAATTTAAAAATTGTCATTTGTATTTTAGTAATGTTATAACACATACCTACAAGTCTTTAAATTTCTGCATAATATGCTTTCCTGAAATGTTGAATTGGATATAATGATATTACTTTAGCTATTTGTAATTGTGTAAATTCTTTTGTGTTTATGTGCATTTCACAGCATAGCAGGATCATCTATCGCTATCATACAAAATAAAACTTGTTGGTAAATTATAATAATCTATTTGTTTAATTGACTCATTCCCTGTATTTTGTCTATTGTATAGCAAATAGAATGTTCTCTCAGAAACTAATAGATATAGACAATTTAATTTCCCTAAAATAATTTTGAGACATTTCATATTATTTTAGTGTTTTTACAATGATGTTTATTTTTTCGTGTTTTTATATAAAAACACTTGTCCAAAAGTTTCGACTAGCAAATTTTTTAATCACAATTGCCTCTAGATGGAATTTTTGAAAAGTAATTTTTCAAAATTTTTAAAGGACCATAAAACTTAAAATTTGTACTTTTGCTTTAAGCATATAATAGTTATATAAAAATAATGGTACTGAAATGAATTGTTTATGATTCTCCGTTCCCTAGCTATGAGCATTTAAAACATTGCTTGTGACATTATAGATTCTATCGCGTGGCGGCGACGGTGGCTGCAACTGTGGTCAGCTTACACAACCTGTGCGTGATATTTTACAAATTACCATAGATTTACATTATATTATTTAGTTTATCTTAAATGTAGATAAGTATATAATATTCTGACACAACCATTCGATTGGATAAGGTATCATCAAAATGTATAAAAATTTTCATAAATATATTACACCAACCATATTATGGATTTGTATTATTTCACTATTTTAGAAACATAGTGAACTTTTTATCTACTATTTATGTGAGTTAAGTTACTGATTGAATTACCTACATTTTTTTTTTTTTTTTTTATGAAATGGCACTTCAACCATATAATTTTGAACATTCAGTGGATGATTTAAATATTAGATTGCCTCCTCCGTTCACTAAAAAAAAGCCGGACATACTTCGCACGATGGGTGGGATTCTCTTGACGGGTGTATTTAATTTTAAAGAAACGATAAATTATTTCTTCAATAAAACGATTCTGAACTAGGGAAGTTAATAATATAAAAAATAAATGAGAAAAAAAATGTTAGAATAATGTTCAAAATTTTTTTTTCACATTTTCAAAATTTTCTTGCGCCAAAATCTTTTTTATATGATTTTTTATCTATGTTTAAATTTTCATAAAATTCGGATCAAAAAATGATGGTTTTTGAGTCGTTTTTATCAAATTTTGGGTAGTTTTTTCAAAAAAAAAAAAAAAATTGAAGAATTGAGAAATTCAAAAAATGACCTCTCTAAAGTACAATCTAGAGGCAAATCCGGTTTCAAAAAGTTATTGATCGAAACTTTTTGACAAATATTTCCATACAAAAAGTTGTACACAGAAAAAAAAAAAATAAATAAATAAATATCATTGTAAAAACGCTAGCTTCTTTACTTCGTTCAGAATCTAAAACCACTGGATATCGGGGTTGTTATAGTCTTGTCTGTAATATAATTATGATGACATTTATTTGTATCTGATATTATGTAATTTATAGTTCCTGGTTGGAAAATTACTAAATCTATTAATTATAGCGCATACCTTTCATAACTTTTCAATAATTGAAAAAATTATTGAAATTGTTAAATTCATTTTTAGATTCTGATTGGAGTGGAAAAGCTATAGTGGTTTTACAATTATATATATTTATTTTTCTCTTTTTCTTTTCTTTCTTATTTATTTTTGTGGAAACACTTTACATAAATACTTTTTCAAAATTTCCAAACAGCTAGTTTTTAGATCAGAAATTAAATTTCGGTGAACTGTTGAAAGAGAATTTTTCAAAATTCTCCATATTTTTTCCAAAAATAATTAATAAGTAACTTCCGAAAATTGGTAAAAAAGACTTTTTTTAAACAATTAGAACAATTGTTGATAATTTTAGAATTTAGAATTACTTTGTTTTTTATATGATTTTTAGCTTATATCAACTCTCATTATAATATATGCCAATAAATGATACTGTGTCCATATATTTTTGAAAATAACTGGGTATTTAATAATAATATATTAATATATTATATAATATTGAACAATTTACAAGTAAATATTTGAGTATTATGAAAAACAAGTTTCAAGTTTGTTATAAAATTAGATTTTTTATAATAGGGTGGTAATATGAGATATTATGTTACTAAGTGGAGCCCCCTACTACCAAACTTTATTTAATTATTTATGTGTTTTCTACACGTTTTTAAAATTGCCCTTCTGTTATTTTGTTCTGTATCAACCCATTAAAGTATTCTATACAAAAATGATATTTTTAACTAATAGTTATAAAAAACTAAAAATAATTATGCCAATTGAAAAATTGGTAAGAAGAAGGTTCTTTTTAATTAAATTAAAAAGTCTGGGAGTGCTAAGGACTCCCTAGCTTCCTTTATTTGCTCCTATGCATGGCACTCATGCTTTCAGTCAAAAAATCAACTTTTGAACCCTTTCTATTTAAATTTTATACCAATGTGTCTGAAGTGTATTTTAATGAAAAATATGTACCTATTTAAAATAATAAATATATGAAACTATACATATTTTATAGCTGGTAAAATTGAAAGCAGAACTTTTTCGCAAACAAGATGAAGCACAAAAAGCTAAAAGCTTTTCTGGCGATACATTTATTCGTCCAGTACCTGGTGCCAAAACCCCCTCATGCCTCATTCAATCTAACCAAGGTGTAGAAAAACGAAATGCTAAAGACTTAGAAGATGAATATCAACCAGAAATAGAAAACAGTTTGAAAAAATCAAAGTAAAGTTATTTATTATTATTAAAATAACATAAAATATTTAATTAATCGGTGTCTTATTATCATTCAGAGATGTTTTAACTATGAAAGCAAAGCTATATGACCAACTAGTTAAAGGTGAGATGGTTAGTGAACAAGATAAAATGTTTTTAGTTGATTTCAAACAAAAAGTTGGTGAAAATGTAAATATTTATCCTGTAACTTTAAAAAAAGAAGAAATGAAAGAACAAGAAAAATCCGAGTCCGATGGAGATCTTGACAAATATGATTCTGGAGCTGATGATGATTGGTAAATTAAATATATTTTATATGATAGCTTAACAATATACAAACATATATTTTATATACTTCAACAATATAATTACACATTTTAATGGATGTGTGTCCATTCAGTGTGTACATAATGCTCATCAGAGATATTCATTGCATATAAATTTATTTTTCTCTAAGTCATTGTTTTTAATTATTTTACGAACTACAAAATAATCATTACAATAATTGCACTGATATAGTAACAACTCAATAATATAAATAAAGTTTAACAGTTGACTAAATTGAGGCAATAGATGTAGGTATTTAAATGTTCATTTTATTCTGGATTATTATTATACCTCAATATTGTCAAATGTACACAGTACAGACAGCATTAATTAACTGTAGATAAACAACAATGATTAGTGTTTTATGACCCTAACAATAATATAATTTTATCTAAATAGTGGTACTTGTTGGTTATCATATCGTCATGTACTAGCTTGATGAGTAGTAAGTTTTCTAATGTGACCAATGATAAGCTCTGCTCGCCACCACTCGATAAATTAAAAATATCCCTTGTCTTGCTGTGTAACGTGGGGAAATTTCAGTTTAATATATTATATAATGTATAATTAATATATAATTAATTGTTATAGGTATATATTATATATAATATAAAATATACAATTAAAATCAGTTTTGAAACAAAAAGTATTTTGTTTAAAAGAAAATGATAACAAATGAATTGCTATTAAGTGGATGGTAGCGCAATAACCAACAAGAGTGACGAGGCGATACATTTATTTATTATAACTATAAATTTTGTATGCACATTGGCAGGGCTATAATAGACAAGGATCAAAATAGTTAATATAATAATTAACATGCAACAAATTGACACACAAAATAAAATTGAATTATTATGTTGAATTTAGCAAGATTCATTGATAGTTATCAGTTTATTATTATGAATAGTATTAAATTAATTAAAATGGATCAAATTTCCAAAATTTTGGAACCTTTGTCTCAAGTCTCAGAAATTCCGGAAGATTTATAATATTGTTATCAGTCCCAAACAACTGACAAAGCATACGCAGGGACTTGAATTTTTTCTAAATACTGACCGTGATCAAGGGCACGACTCTTTCCGCTCACTAACTGCTCTGTAAATCGAAAATATCCCACAACTTTTTGGGTCACATAGAGACTTTTCGACTTGTTGTGCAATGTGGAAATATTTTTGAAAAAAAAAAAAAAAAAAAATCGGGCTGCAAGTCAAAATTGAGACCTGCATTATTGGCAACATACCCAATCGACCTAACTATCTAGTCAAGAATAAGTGTGAAATTGGTGACTTTTATCAGGCGGCTATTGCTATCTTAGCCCCTGCGAGTGCGCCTTTATAAATAAATTGTCCGGGACTGAAAGCTACCTTGAAAATGTCCTGGAATTTCCAGGACCTGAGGCAGAGCAAATGTTTAATTGATAACAATTACAAAATTATCACTGGGTTCAGTTATTATTGTATAATATGATGGAAAATAATGTAACTGCATTCACTGTTTAATACTTGTTTACAATATAGAATTTAACAAATGTTAAATTAACATGATAAAACATTTATGTATACTCTTCTACATCCAAGTATTTCAACTCAAATACAAATAGAAAAAGAACAAGGTATTAATTGGATTTGGAACGAAGAAACTATTCAACTTAAATTTTCATTTTCATTTAATTTGTTTAGGTAACAATACAATGAAACAGTTTTTAATAATAAAATACCTTGTACCTAAATTTATTTCAATCATTCCATATTGTATACGTACCAATACTTCATAATTTATTTATTTTTTATTATTATCAATAATATCGATAATTTTGATAATTTTTCATATTATCCAATAATATATGAACCCTGAAATTAAGACATAATGAAGTAATGTGATGCTGATTTTAATGTAATACTTACACACTCCTTTAAATTAAGCTCATTTACATTATAATGTGTATATTTTATATATAAAAAAAATTACTTCCTCAGGGTAGATTATACAGATTTTTTCGGACGTACTAGAAGATGTTTAAAAGCAGATTTAGAATTTTTCAAAAAAAGAGATCAAAGGATTGTTAAAGAATTAGAACCAGAACAACTACCACCTAAAGAACTTAAGCAAACGAATCATACTGTTCAACAATTTGTGAAAGAAGGTCATAATTCTGAACAAATATCTGAACTTATTTCATCAGATATGCTCAGAGAGAAATTACGGCTTAAATGGGAAGAAGAAGAACGAAAATTAGCTGAACGAACTGACATTCATTATGAAGATATCAGATTTGATGGTAAGTAAAATAAATTACTCATTTTATAGAAACACCTTAACTATACTTAAGTTAATGTTTTTATAAAGTAAATTTTTAAATGAGCTGTAGCTGGATTGGCGTTCATTATTGACCTGAAATAAATGGAATAAACTTATGATTTTGATGATATATTAAGGAGAAATTATTTTCATGTTCATACTTTGAATGTATTGGTGTATTTAGCATTTTTCTAGGGAGCAGGTAAAAAAATTTGATGAAAATGTATTTTGGAAACTATTAAACCCCACCTGACCACCCCAAAAAAAGTTGTACTATTTAACCTACTCAATAACTTTTGTCATTTGATATAAAATTTGCCATCATGTTACTAACTTATTCTATTTTAAATAATTAATAATTATTTATTATTGTTTTTATAAAATCAAATTCAATTTCCTCAAATTTATGAATAATTGGTCAACTGTTTCTTATAAATCTACTCTAAGAAGAATGTTACAATGAATTTAAATCATTAAAAATTAATGTAGTAACCAATCTTAATTTAGCATTAAAATATTTGAATTATTAATTTTGTTGTTCACATTTATAAAAATTCATTACTAGTAACTGCATCGTTAAGTATGTCACTGCTTGGCATAATAGGCATATAGTATTTTTATAAAAACATTTATTACCTGACAAAATTATTGATTATCCAATATTATTAAATAATATTTGTTAAATATTACCCAATTCACAATTATTAGTATTGTATATTAATTGTAGCTCGCTCAGTAACATTTTATTGAAGAAATGATTTATTAGTTCTTTAAAATGCAATACACTCATCAAGAGTGTCCCACCCGAGCACTGAAGAATACCCATGGTGCGAAGTATGTTTGGCTTTTTTTCTTTTATTATTATTTTTCACAAAATATGTGTATTATTAGAAAATTGCCTATTCTAAGCACTTTAAATTGATTGGTATAGGCATTCTTCTAATTGTCTGATTTGTGGAAACTAAAAATATTATTAAAAATCATATGTAATTAAAGTTTAACATAAAAATGTCAAAGATCTTAGAATAATGAACTCCATAAAATGGCTATTTCAAAAATTTTCAAAAATAAAATCAAAAATTAATTTTTTACTAAAACTTAAAATTAAATTAAAAAATAAAATATTTTTAATCATTATCTCTGAAAGTCTTTAATTACATATATATGAAAAAAAAAAAAACAGAATTTAATAATCGTCATTATCTTACGGAATATCAATGTCCAAATCATAGGCTGGACACCCTGTAAAAAATGCATAAAAAGAATGCAAATATATCCCATTAAAATAATTTATTGATTACAATTTAATCTGTTAAAATTTTCACAATCATTTCTAAGAGTAATTATAATGAATATATTTAGCATAAGATTATACCAGTTAACTCTGTTATTAATTCTTAACAATAAAGAATGCTAAGCCTTTTAACTGTTGATTGAAAATTTTAATTTTAGGAACAATTTCCATTCTAATAATAAATATCTATACAAATTATTTGTTAGGACAGTCTTAATAAATAAAAGCACTTATGTTTAAAATACAAAATATCACAATCATCTGAATATTGATGACATTCAGTAAAAAGGCACGACAGGAAATTTTGTAAAATTCAGTTTCTATTTCAATTTATTTTTGTAAATTAAACTACAGAAACTAAGTAACAGATGCATAAAAAACAAGAAAAGTTTTGTTTTCATCTTTCGGTCTCTTTGAATGAAGGATAATCATTTTTAACTAAATTTTCATGATTTTAGTTATTTTGTTTTATAATTTAAATAAATAAAAATGTCATAACAAATTAGTATAAAAATTAAATTGCTAATATTTTTATGTAGAAATGATATTGCTGCTGATGCATTTGTTGTTGAAATATTTTTTGTAGAAATATCATTTACTATTGTAGCATTAATATTGTGGTTATTATATTTATGTTTATTCAATTGTGTCCAATCATCGAATAGACCACTGCCATCTTCTATTGATTGATCTAAATCTTCGTCGTCTGTTGCATTTGGAATCGAGGTTAAAATTGAAGCATCATTACATAAATTATTAGCACAAAAACAGTATTTCACATTATTTGCAATTTTACAGTCGGTTATAGCATACTCGTTGCAAGATTTCAATGTCTTTTTATCTTTGAAATAAAAAAGAATAAATTATTTATAGTACTAAAATTTGCTTTATTGAATATATTACCATATGTTTTAGTTAAACATCCTTTATATCCAGCTGGACATTTAAGCGTAAAATTTTTGGCTGTATTTGAACCACAGTTTGGTATACTTTCAATATCATTTGGAAAGCTATTGTAGATTTCTTTTACTTCCATGTCATCAGAAATTATATATGGAGTACACACATAACATGTTATTTCTTTCTTGATATATGCTGAATGTGAAAGACCTAAAATAAAAAAATATATTTAAAACAAATATTTAGTATGTTTTTTAATTTTTATTAAATTTTTATAATTATTGTAGTGTGATTAAAGCTTTTAATTGTATTTATAAAGAGAATGCCTATAGACTATTATGTTATTATGATTACTAAATTCAATAAATGATGTAAACAAGAAAATATATTTTATGCAATTTCAACCCTTTAAATTAATGAAAATTTAAAAAAATATTTTCTTAGTGCATCCCAACATGTTGATACAAAGATACCCTGGAAATTTCAAGTCTAGTTTAGTGCATTGATACCATGTTAGTCATTTTATCCTTGTATATGTATGTATAGATTTAAATTAATACATTATGTCATATTTTATTCAGGGTTAGGTGGAATTTATGTCTAATTCACTCTTTTTAGATATTTTTGTCTGTGTGGAACATAACATAACATTGTCAGTTAAACATGTAGTGAATCTGTCAGTATACCTACATTTTGAATATATAGTCTATAGCTGGTATGGAAATAATAGTGATACTAATAGTAAACAATTTAATGTCTATGATGTACACCAGTTGCTTATGCCATCATGAGCGCTAACTACACAATGACATAAACTGGATGCATACACACACACACACACACACACACACTCGCTCGCTCGCACGCATGCATACTCTGGCACACACACAATTATCTAGTACCCAACATTATTAAATAACATTTGTTAAAATATAACCTAATCAACAATTTTATTATTATTATTGTATATTAATTGAAACTCTGCTCAGAATTGTTTTATGGAAGAAATTATTTATCGTTTCTTTAAAATGTTACCCACCAAGAGTATCTTATCTGAAGAATCGAAGAACATTCCAAGTTGCGAAGTACGTCCTTTATGTATATATATATATATATTATATAGTAGAGTGTGGATAATCTTTGTTTGCAACAAATTGCACCGTGTCTCATCCCAATTACCAGAGATTTTTCAAGAGTACCTACTCAAATGACTAAGACATTTTTTTCCACCACCTTTATTTATTCCCTTTTAAATTTCAAAACTAATAAATATTATTATACAATTTATTATTGCCAATCTTTAATAAGGACAGTAGGTTATAAAGTGACAAAATTTTTGTTACTGATAAAAATATTTCATAGATTAATTGAATTACTGGAATTCAAAACAAGCAACCTAATAAATTAATTTAGGTTGGGAGGGGGGCAATTTTTTTTCTTACCTGGTGCGCAAAATACCTTCTCTAATCTCAAGAGGAAAGTATATATTCATCAGTATATTTATATATTATTATTTTCTTAATTAATATTAATGTTTGTTTTTTGCTTTCATCTTCAACAATTTCTTCTAAGCTTAATTATGGAGGATAAACATTATCTTATTCTATTCTAGGTATATTTTTACTATATATTTTCATAGCAATATCATATTTTTTTAAATCACCTTTTTCAACGGAAAAAATTAAACGTACTTTGACAGAAATAGTAAAAACATTAATTATTTTAATATTAATTTAATGATTTTCCATTTCACCTTACTATTTTAAACTAACCTAACCTAACTTAACCTAACTTTTACGACCGTGCGAATGAATTGAAAACATTTCGGTTCTTATTTCAGTTATGATCCAGCGCAATGGTAGTGGCGCGAAGCTAAGTAAAAAAAAAGCGTAGTAGCCACGACCACGACACGACACGACACGATATATTACATACTCGCGATAACAAAAAACGATACATTTAATTTTAAGTTATTGAGAGTAATGTACATTACTCTCAATACTACTATTGTACTATTGAGTGTAATGGTAGTTTTAGAAGATATGAATTTATTGCGAGATAACAAAATGTTTAAGATAATGATGTTTGAAAATAGCAATTAAAATTCCATACATATATTAATTTTAGAAAAATTTATATCTGAAGGAGGGGGGGTGCATATTTTATCAGCCATATACCTTGCACACAAAGTCTGCGCACGGCTATGATCTTAAAAGTTAAATTTCATAACTCTTAGTTATTACTTATTGTTATGATCTGAATCCTTTTTTCTTAATGTTGAATAAAATTATTCTATAATTAATGGTTATAGTTATTCTTAATAGTAAATTAATTTTATTCTAGAATAATACTTTAACTTAATTTTATTTGTTTTTAATCATCGTATTTTAATTTTGTTTGCTTATAATTATGGTGATTGTCCTTTTTGGATTGATGAAATTTCTTGGGCCCTCCGGTGTCATGGGCCACCCTATCGGTATGTTACTGGGTCTTTCCATAGAATAAAGACTTCAGTCTTTAACCGTACTTCACGCTTAAATCAATTTGTTAATTGTTCCTCTAGTGTTTAATAATTTTTGCAATCTATATTTTTAAAATAGCTGGTTCTATTGCAGAAAACGCTAGAGTGTACAAGAAGTTCAAATGCATTCCACCAGCAACACCCAAACAATTCATTCATTGTACAAATTTCACAATTGACTTCATAGAGCGAAAATTTATGAATGTTCTCAATCTGTACAATTACTGAATTCGTCACGATATGTAAATATAACTATTGATATTTTCATTAGTGATATGTATTACAAATAATATTTGAATTATATTTCTATCATTCATATTGGAGCATCTAATATAACATAAAATAATTATTTTTCTGGAGAAAGAAACACAACACTCTTCAGCATGATATACAAAGAAGAGATTGTACTGGTGCTAGAGTTCAAAATTCAAAACAAATGTCGAATGTCGCATACTAATGAACAAAGAAAAATAACTACAACGTCTAGATTCTAGAGCAGAGGTCAGGAACCTGCGGCTCTTTGCAATTAAATCTGCGGCTTTTTAGGATACGTATCAACTTCGAGATTGTTTTTTTCTTTTTACAATTTTAATTACAAAATTATTACTTTTCGTCAGACTACGTAGTTTATAATTGTATGTAGTTCAATAATGACTTAATAACTTAATAACAAATATGGAGAATATTGATGACAAAAAAAAAAAGGTTGCTCACACAAATGAGGCTTATTAAACATCTTATAGTTTTGTAATTTATTAGAAAATTGGCTCTTTCCTATGAAAAGGTTGCCGACCCCTGCTCTAGAGTGTGCCATATTCGAATATATAAAAACTGTCGTAAATCGACCTATGGTGCTACAGCAGTTCGAACAAATGTCTACATACTTCAAAAACAAAATGAAAAGAATGGAGAACATCAAAGAAATTATTACTATGCACGATGATTTAACCATATATCTAAAATCAGTCAGAGTTTCATCAGTCAGATTAAAATATTTGCAGTTAAACAATTAGTTGGAAAAATGTGATGGAAACCGAAATCACTACACCAGATGTCGGTTATGGTATTTCTTTCGTCAGTATACCATCATTTCCGCTAACAACATCGTTAAAAGATATCCAATGCGCGGCTGGTATGTCATATTTCGACGTACAATATCAAAACACCTGCATGCCGTCATTTCAAAAAACACTAACGTCACAGGATATTATACATGTGAACGATAGGCTGAACTTTACCGCTGGCATACTTCGAAAGTTCAACAAGTCAGAAATTCATTGGTAGCCAGAATATAAAATATATCCCCATATAGATATAACATATATTTTTGTGTAAAATAAATATACTTTTATTATTTTAAAAACTCTGTTTTCATTTCTTAGTAATAATTTTGATAGGTGAATATAGAATAGTATATTCTATAATCAATGATATCACTTAGGAGTTGGAGTATAAGAGCAATAACCTTTGAGACAAGAAGTTATGCCCGGATTTTTAATTTTCTATATTTCCGTTTTGTTTAATTCATACTTTGCTTCAAATAATATAAACGAAAGTCCATGGCTTGTGAAATTGAATTAACCAGTAGTAGCGACAGTACTTAGTTATTTATTTTGCCCTCGATGTTAATGTATTATATTATGATAAAGCTACAAAGCCAACAACTAAGAGTATATTTTATTTAACAGTTTAATATTGATTTTTTAAAAAGCCAGACTTTTGGGTATTCTCTTCTCCTCAGGTAGAATTAGGTTAGATTAAGCTAACCCTATAGTACTCGTGAACCGTGGTGAATATATTGTATTTCAAAAAGAAATAATAAATAAATTTTCAATAAATCGATTCTGAGCAGATCAATAATTATTGTCAGCTTTATATTGAATATATAGGTATAATAGATTAACAACAAAATAATCCATGTCTGTTCCGTTATTTGTGGATATGACCAATTTTATAGTTTTTTGAAGTTTATAGCTCTCATGATTGAAAATGGACATGATTAATTTTAACAAGATAAAACGTATCATATAATATGTGTTTAAACTTTTATGAAAAATTTCGCTTTTTAAACAATAAATCGCGAATGTTATGGAATAATAACAAAAATAAACCTGTTTATTATTTTATTAAAAAATTGTATTTATTCTAATTTTAGCGGTAATTGTAATTACCAATCTTCACGAATATTTTTAAATAGACAATAAAATGTATGGAAAATCTTTTGTTAGAGGAAAATGTTAAACGTAATTTATATTTATATGTTTGTAAAGTTTTGATTGAAAAAAAATTGTTATTCATCGATTGAACATCAACGATTTTTGCGATTTTCAGAATTGTTTTGAATAACAAAAAGTAAGACTGCAATGAATTTTCAACTCAAATTATATTGAAAAAAATAATAATAATGAAGACGTTTCTAAAATTTTATATATAGTTTGGAGCAAAAATTGATGTTTTCCGAATCTTTTTTGTCGATTTTGGGTAGTTTTTCAATTGAGAAATTCAAAAAATGACCTCTCTAAGGTACCAACTAGAAGCAAATCTAGTGTCAAAAAGTTGCTGGTCGAAATTTTTGGACAAGTATTTCCATACGAAAAAGTGTGTACAGAAAAAAAATTAACATCATTGTAAGAACACTAGCTTCTTCACTTCATTTTTCGTTCAGAATCTAAAATGTAATAAACATAAACTTAATAAAATTAAAAAATTAAGTCTAAAAAAAATTGTAATTAATTAGATATTTATTTTAATTTCTGAGTTGCACTTGGAACTTGACATATAGGAAGGGAATTAGAATTAATAAAAAAATTATACATTGCTCGCATTTTTTTAAAAAAAGAAAGCCCGTATTTCTTAATCAATTTTATATTTCATTGGTTGAATACACAACATTTTATTTAACTAACAAACCAATCATATGCTAATTCAAAATCGCTCTGAATAGCGAGTACAAAACAACATTGGTTACGGTCAAAGTGTAACAGTAATACTCCACTTACGTTCTGCACAGAAACACATATGATATATTTTATTTTTGTATATTAGACTTACCCATTTCAAATATTATGACAGGAATTTTCGAATGATTTGTGTAAAAATAAAACACTATGGACGTCGTTTAATAATTATTTTACGATGCTTTAATGTAAAAAAAAAAAAATACAATAATGTTTTTAAAAAATTTTCGTACAGTTTTGTACGAAACACATTTTTAAGGCGAGTCGCATGTTTGAGACCATTGACCTATATAATATGTCACATCCACATTAAGTTATTATCCATTTCGTGAAATGGACGTTTGTATCGATTTCACGAAATGGAATCGCGATTTCTCCACTTCGCGTAATAACACAATATGGATAACATTTCGCGACTTAATGAAATAATAAATTTATTATTACTTATTCAAACATTTTTGTGTATTATTGGCCATCTCCCAATATGCGATATACAACCGTAGGTTAGTTTACAGGGTGTTTGGTCGACTTTACTTCGCTCCGCACATCAAAAATATCTTTCAGCTTGCTGTTCAACGTTGGAAACATTTTGGCTTGATAATAATCGACTTGCTGTGCGAAGTCGGAAGTGGGCAGGACCAAATTGCCCGGTCACTAAACTGCCTCCTTCGCACAGTAAGTCGATTATCAAGTTGAAATGTCTCCACGTTGCAAAATAAACCGAGGGATATTTTTGATGTGCAGAGCGAAAGCGGGTCGACTAAACACCCGGTAAACTAACTTACACTTGTATGTATAAAAAGTAAAGCAGAGCAAAGTAAAGTATAAACAAGAAAGCCGCCGGATATTCTTCGCCCCTTGGATCAGATATTCTTGGAGGGTGTGTATAATTTCAAAGAAACGATAAATAATTTCTTCAATAAGACGATTCTGAACGAAAGAAGTTAATTATATATATAATTAATTAATTATATATTATATATTAATATAAATGACAATAATAGTCGTCATTTTCAACACACTCACCAAGAGTATCTGACCCGAAGAGCGAAAAATATCCGTAGTATGTCCAGTTTTCTTGTCTATACTTTACTTTACTTTTTTTTTATCTAATAAATAAATGAGAAAAAAAATGTTGGAAAAATGTCAAAAATTTTTTTCACATTTTCATATTTTTCTTGCGCCAAAATCTTTCTCATATTATTTACTATCTGTGTTCAAATTGTCATAAAGTTCGGAGTAAAAAATTATGGTGTCCGAGTCTTTTTTGTCAAATTTTAGATAGTTTAAAAAAAAAAAAAAAAAATTGAAGAATTGAGAAATTCAAAAAATGACCTCTTTAAAGTACCAACTAGAGGCAAATTCGGTTTCAAAAATTTACTGATCGACACTTTTGGACAAGTATATTTATACGAAAAAGGGTTTAAAGAAAAAAAATTTAAAAAAATAAACATCATTGTAACAACACTAGCTTCTTTACTTCGTTCAGAATCTAAAATAAGCCCATGTATGCCCAGAAATGTGGATATCCAAATGACGGAACAAGTTCTGTTATGTATAGTTTAGGTATTAATTTCGCGAAATGTTATCCATATTGTGTAATTACGCGAAGTGGAGAAATCGTAGTTCCATTTCATGAAATGGGCAACGTTTGCATCCATTTCACGCAATATGGATGTGACATATATATATATTATATTTGGGAGTTACAAACCTAGTTAATAATTTGGGTACCTACTACTATAACTGAAGCTTTGAAGTATTATTTTATTATAGGGTGATCATATTTAAGAAAATAAAATACAGGACAAAAATATTTTTCATAATATTTTAAAATAAATAAGTATTTATTAGATATATATTTACGTTTTTGAATCGTGACAAAAAGATCATTTTTAAACTACCTATTATAGATTAAATTTAAACACATAAAAACATTATTTTGAAAAACATAAAATAACACAATGAAACTAAATTGATGTTTTTTTTTAATTTCTTCAAATCCTTTATTCATGCATATTTGTATACTTTACTTTCTCAAAAAAAAACTTATTAATTCATTTTACGATTATAATAGATCTAATGGTATTCAAAAGATTTCTACATTCTTACATTATTTTATTCAATAATTTCATTTCAAAAATTTTAAAACTTTTAAATCAACAGCAAGTCAAAAAACGGGATTAATATGGGACAGACTTGAAAGTACGGGACAAAAAGCGTCCTGAAAGAAGTTTGTCAGGACAACAGGACACATAGCCGAAATACAGGACAATCCTGCATAAAACAGGATGTATGGTCACCCTATTTTATTATGTTACAAATGTATTATATTATGTATTGTACTTTTGATGTTATCGAATACAATAAAATGTAAACAATTTCTTTTATTTTACAATAATATTGATTGCAATGGTAATGTATGTATATTGTATATATTATGCAAATGTAAAATGTTAGATTAATATTTATAAACATAGTAGAGTATAATACCACAGATCGTTAGGCAACATAATTTATTCACATTGTACTCATTTAAAGTATTTTTATTATAAAAGATAACGTTGACGAGGGAAGGAAAAAACATTGATAATTTTTTGCTTGGTTTTAGAACATTATAAACTGTCGTCACGAAAGGGCTGACTCATTGAACTCTTTATTTAAACGGACCGAGGGAGTTATGACCAATTGATATAATGACTTCACATTTAGGTATCTAACAATTACATGAGAACTGTACTCATAACATTAATCAGTATTCGTTTAAATAGTTAAAACATAGTGTACTTAAAGTTGTTTGAACAAAACTATTTTTTCTTCAGTGAGTTACATCATAATTCTAAATTTTAATGAATTCTCATTAAATACGATAATTTAGATTATTTTTGTAGAAATTTCTTTAAATTCATTAATAGTATATGATTAAGTACTTCAGTAACAAGTTATTGAAAATAGAGGAATAACTCAATTTACGATTTTCCACGAGCCCACGCAAATGAATTCGCTTTTATAAATATCGTGGATAAAACAGTCAATAAATAAAACTGTGTAAACATAAAGTTAAATAAATACATACCTACATATCAATGTCTATCAAAAACTGAGTTCCACGGATGATTCGTAAGCGTTAAAAAAAACATTTTATAGTCCGAAATGTTTATTTGGAATCCAATGCGTTTATTTTCTTATTATTTTTCACACAAAGTTCAAGTTATCATCATTATACCTAATTAATACTTAACCAATATTAAATGCTATTAATGTCAAATAATTTAAAAATGTTATTTATTTATATCTTATTTCGACATCATTACATTAATTATTTTATTCCCTTTTTTCATGTTAAATATTTTCATATTATTATTATATTACTTAATGCATATTAAAAATGATGAATAATATTTTATGTAATGTTAAAAATCAAATTTGTCTGTTTAATGTTGTTTCGTTCTATGTATGTCATGTGTTATTACATTTTGTTTAATACAATATACATAAATGCATTACTGTACAGTTAATTGTACTTATTAATTATTATAAAACTTATGTCTGTATGTTGACTATAATATTACTTATTTTTACTTTTTGATGCGGGTACATATTATAGTAGCTACATAAATTATTTGTAAAGGATATTTTTTTCTGAAGACTTTTTCAGTTGTGTAAATATTGTGTTACTTACAAGTTATCGGAATGTAGCCAAAAACTTTGGAATAAACTTTCATAACTTTTCTTAAACAATTGTTTCTTTTAGAAAAAAAAAAAATTGATATCTATATGCAAGTTTTATTTCTTTATGACATAGCGTAGTGTAATCAGATTAAAATCATCCTGGCTCCTGTGCCCATCGATGTAGTTTATGAATATATAAAAAATACATATTATATTGTAGTATAAATGTAATAAAAACAGCATAGACAAACACTACAAAACTACATGATAAAAGTAAAATAGCAGTAAAAATACTGTGATTTAAAGGCCTTTTTATGAAACGTTCCTTTCGTGATACCATAATTTTTTCTTTATTGTTTCTATATTATATCGTCTACATGTATACTACAAACCTTCTGAATGAAATAGTTTCTTGGCACATTTGTCACTCTGTATGTTTACGAAATAAAATTGAAAAAATATAATTTCTTTTCAGATTCTGAGTGGATCGAAGAATTTTAAATTTATAATTTTATCTTTAATTTATAATTTATTGTCTATTTTATTACATAGTTGTTACCTATTGATTTCGAAATTTGTTTTAGATTCTGAGCGAAGTGAAGAAGCTAGTGTTTTTACAATGATGTTTATTATTTTATTTTTATTTATTTTTTTTTCTGTGTACAACTTTTCGTATAGAAATACATGTTCAAAAGTTTCGATTAATAACTTTTTGAAACTGAATTTGCCTCTAGATTGTACTTTAGAGAGGTCATTTTTTGAATTTCTCAATTCTTCAATTTTTTTTTTTGGAAAAAACTACTCAAAATTTGACCAAACTGACTCGGAAAGCATAATTTTTTGATCCGAATTTTATGAAAATTTAAACACAGATAGAAAATCCTATAACAAAGATTTTGACGCAAGAAAATTTTGAAAATGTGAAAAAAAATGTTGGGCATTTTTCGAATTTTTTCATTTTTTTTTTTCTTATATTATTAACTTCCTACGTTCAGAATCGTTTTACTGAAGAAATGATTTATCGTTTCTTTAAAATTTAATACGCCCGTCAAGAGAATACCACCCGTTGTGTGAAGTACACCCATCGTGCGAAGTATGTCCGGTTTTTTATTTATTTAATTCTTTTTTTAGTTTAAATTGGTATAGTATTTCAAATATCAAAACTTAATGACAAATATGTCATTTGTAATTTTAAAAGTATGTGGTATGTACGAAACTAAAAGCCCAAAGAAAAGAGCGAATGTTATTACTCAAACAATAGCTGTCATGTACAGTATATTATTTTAATGAAGGGTGGATTTTAATAATAATTACCCCAGCTTGTTGATATTTTTTCTCCCGAACCCCTCACTAGCTATTTTATCTCCTAATCACTTATTATAATTTCCTTGTTAGATAATGGCCTATACTATTCATTTTCGTTTTTACTTAAATACTTATACCAAAGTATTGATTATACACGTTATTTTACCACATTGTTTATTAAAAATGTATGATACATTGTTATAGCTTTGTCCAAAAAAAGCAATACATACTGCATAACCATACGTTCTTACCACTCATGTACAATCGTCACATGTAAACTGTGTCACTGCTATATATATGTACTATCTATATTACTAAGAATGTTTTGAAATTAATATTGAAAGTTTTATTACACCGTTTAAGTTTTATTCTACACGTAATATGATAAGTTATGGTTTAGTATTAATGAAATGAATTTAAATTTAGTCTTATTCATTTGTTAATCACTGTTTTCGGAAGGGGGGATATTTTTACTTTTAATTAAAAATATAAAAATTTGAAATACAGTTACAATAAACTGAATTTGTGATTGATTTTACAACTTAAATATTCTGAATACTTTATTTTCTAACCATTCATTAAGATCCATAATGCCTTAAATAAAATTGTTATCAAGAAAGAATTTGTATTCTTTATAATGAACAACACATTTTATTGTGACTAAAATACATAATATATGTTTAGTAACAGTATATTGTGTTACCTATAGCTGGGATAGATTTTTATTATATGATGCAATTAACATGACCTTTAACATACTATAGGAATTAATTAGTCGCCTATTGCATTAAAAGTGTAAAACACAATTTATGCTTTATTTTATTGATTATTTCCAATCTAATCTAACAAATGAAAATAATACAACTTAACATAAGTGATAATCATAATTTTAATCAATATTTTCGTTTATTTTTTATAGCAAGGCGTCAGTGCAGCTTAACTAATATATGACTTAAATGATATTGCAATATATTACGTACCTAAATAACATTGGTTTTTGTTATTGTTTTTCTTTGTAAAAATTAAAATTTTATAATAACATAAATGAAGATTTGCGTCCAACTAGGATTTATTTGAGTGCTTATTGTAATTTGCATAAGATGTAAACATAATATTAACTACTTAATATTTGTCGTGACCCGCATTATTTATCTCGAATGCAATTTATTATTTGTAACTCTAGTATGGTAAATAAAATAAATTGTTTTTAGTGGCCAAATAAGAACCCCCTCAGTGCGCTATCTATGGTGTCGACCTGACGGTTAAGCACATAATAACAAAATGACACCTATATATTATGAATGATCTTAAAAAATATAAAATCCCAGCAAACATGTATGAAACATTAAGCCCAAACAACGAAAATACGAAGCTTATCACTTTCTTGAGAAAAAGCTAACTATACAATAATAGCTGACATGCTAAGATAACATTATCGACCAAAATATCTTTGTAAATACTATTTTAATTCAAATAACCAATTTGAACTATATTTTATAATCGTACTACAATATTGTAAAACTAAGATTCTAAACTGTATAAATATTCAATCTAGTCACAATTTTATATATAATATGTAATCATCACAATATTGTGCACTTAAAACTTATAACCTTTGTCGTTGATGCTTTTTAAAGAACAATAAAAAATAAATAAATTTAGTTTACATTTTTGTCTACCTACATATTTTTTAGTTTATTAAAATTAATATTCTTTAAAGTTTTTTTTCTGTTCCATGATTTATTCATTAATTTAGCCCATCATCCCACACAATCTCATTTTGTTTCATTACCTATGCCAGAAGTATGAATGTCATTGATAGATAAATTATAAATACATTTTTGAAGTAATTAAATGTTAAGCATAAACTTCCTTTTTGTAATGTGTATTTATATAATTTCATTTCATTAAATAATAATTTATAATAATTTTAAATTTACGTGAGTGCATATTATTATTATGTATTAACACCACGAGTTCTTAAAAGACAAAACCAATAAATAACAAAAAAAAAATAATTTCATTATTATATGAAAGCTGGTATATCATTATAATCGGAGAACAATTATTATCTTAGTGTCATATTTGATTATGTAGTACAGATATTAGAGCTATACATTTAGTTTACATGTGTTTTCAGGTATTAATGTGAGTACTATGATCCTAAATATCATTGAAAAATTATATTTTTACACTTACCAACCATAGCGAGTAATACAATAATAATTGTATGCTTTATCCGTTTAAAATCGACAGACATTTTTCTTCTCGAGTGTTCTCAAAAATTAGTGGGAGAGAAATTACATTTTAATAAATAAATAAACTGTAAAACTCCCTAGTTGTACAGTTTAAATTGTAATGTACGGTTTAAAATATTAACGATCCCGAATAGTGACTCGTAAAATTAGAATTGCACCGAAAACAATAGATTCATTATTATAGAAATCGTCAGACCTATTTGCCGTTTGCACATTTACTCCAAACACTGTAATATCTTTTATAGTTGCGCCGTCGTACTGTGGACGCACGAGAAAACGGCTCCCGGGTTCTCTCTTATCGTCCTATTTACTACTACTGGTCGAGGTACTCGGTGGTGGCACACCATCTCGTGGGGTCGGCGGCGCATATTACCCGTTACACAAACAATCAATTAAAAAGAGAAGGAAAAATAAGAGCTGCTTGGTCTCTCGTGCATTTATCTAATTTCCTGCTAAATGTTAAGCTATAAATTATTTCGTTTACCCGAGGGGAATAAAAATGGAATGATTTTTACAAGTTGAAGACACGCGCAATGCACGCTATTTATAATATATTGAATTATATCATGTTTGTTTTGCGTAACTGCTTATAGAAATTCTACACAAATGGATTGGTGTAATATAATTAATTTATTGATTTATACTCTACTGATGAAATTTGGTATTGCGGAGCACTTTAATTAACATCATTAATGAAAGCTTCAAACAAAACGTAATTCATAATAGTATAATATATTAAAGTTAAATGGACCCACTTCGCGACATATTTCGTTTTTCAGCTTTTCTTTCCGTTTTTAAATTTTTTTTTTGTCTTTAAATTCATAAAATGAATTTATATTTTATGTACATTACATATAATCTGAAGTATAAACAAATTATATTGCTGGTTATGTTTTCTCAAAAAAATCAATAAAATATATTTCATTAATTAAATTATAAAATATTCTTTTTTTCAGATAGTTGTACAATATTTTACATTGCGAGTGTACCAAAAAAGAACATTAGTATAAACATTGAAAAAAATTAATTTTTTCGCATATACGTTTTTTATAAACTACAAGTTCGATAAATTTAAAACAATCCAAATTAAAATATATTATCAGAAAAATAACTTTTCACCAAACATAACCTTAACTGATATTATTTAGCAATATATAAGAAATCGAAGAAACGTTATTCAAGTTTTATAAAAAGAAATCTGATTTATAACTTATGAAAAATGAAGGGACATTTTTTATTTTAAACTACGAACACGTTAATTATTTAGTTTTTAAACCTCGGAGGTTGAATATAATACAATTTTAATTAATTTTTTAAACTTTGATGTAAATTGATAGATTTAATCTTATAAATTAGCAACAATTTAAAGTTCCTATTATTATTAATTATATTGTATATTAATTTTAGATTTAGATCAGTTAAATTCATGCTTTTTATCCCAAAATTAAATTTAAAAAGCACTTATTGTATTCTGTAGTTTTTGATAAAAATCTTAGTTATAAAAAATCTCTTTACACTAAGACATTAAAGGTCCAAACACTGGAAATTACTTGTCTGCTATTCTCCTCTCTCGATGAGATGTTTAAAAATGTCACAAATCAAGTGCATTTTACCTTTTTTCGTGGTAGAGGGGAAGGGATGTGTGTATGGTTTGCACATTTTTCAAAACTTCATTTATTTCTAATAATGTTAAAATAGTTATACCAATATAATGCAGTTTTATAACTAATGCAGTTATAGTAGTCCAAAAGGGCGCAACCCGTTTCCGCCAAAATCATACCTTGTTTTGGCAAAAAAAGATCTCGCCCTTAAATTTTGCAAGGGCATCACGGGGCATTTATCCAGGGCCTCAAACTTAAAATTTTCATTGAAAAATATTCGCTATAACCTAACCTAACCTATTTTAATGATCTTAAAAACTTTTTGAGCATGTACACACAATTGTAGGTCAAAAATTAAAAATTATATTATAATATCGACTTTTAAATACACGTAACTTTATTTTAGCGTTTAGGTGACAAATAACATTGAAGGTACCTAATAAAATTTGGTTGAGTAATTTTGATTTTATATGATAAAACACGTAGATATAATTTTGGATTACTGAGATCGACAAAAAATTTTTTAATTGGTATTTCTAATTTAATTAAATAAAATTGTACATAACATAAAAACATGAAATTTGTAAAAAAAATATTGTTTTTTTAAATTATTATTTCCAATTTTATTGCAGAATTATTCATGTAGTACCTAACTAAACTTATTTATAAAAACATTTCTTTATATTTTGTTTGGGATTTTTATCCGTGGATGGATAATGGATATATATTATATATTATATATCCTTTAGATTTTTTTTTTTTACTTGGGATTTTTGTATTCTTAGGATTTTTGTATTTGTATTTTTTGACCGATTACCTGTACACACTAAATACCTTGATCTGTGTATAGTGTAATATTATCGTAATTTGTCAATATATATAATATAATTTTTGATAGCTGTGTCCTATGCTACTACACACAATTTAATGGTATCGTATGCTACATGAAAAATGATATCTACGCTTGAATATATTAATTGTAATCTTAGGTGTTCGTTACACTATGTGGTATTAGGGGACGTACTATGTAAGAAATATTTATAAGATATTAAGCGTTGTTTCGCTCTGCCATTTCTTTCCTTTTGCTCATTTTGCAAAATTTTCCACGTTTGCTTCGAAAGCTCGTGTCGCACTCCTAGCGCTTTGAGCTCAGTGTTAAAATCAATATGTATGTCTCTCGATTTTCTGTGAAAAACCACGTCGGTAGGCAATGGATTTTTCGTTAAACAAAGTTTTAGAATGCAACATAAACATAAAATCAATTTTGTAGAAGCTCAGTTTCGCTTCACCTTCTTTCACTTCAAAACAAAGCATTTCTGGCCGTTTTGGATTGCATCATCCTCTTTTTAAACTTGTGATTTACGTAGGACACATTTAAATACATTTTTTAATTAAATATAATATTTTTGTAATAACCCCTTTGTTATGAAATAAAAATCCAAAATAATATTTGTAGGTGGCATACAACATGATGTATTAAAATTTGTAGATAAAATTTATTGTGTAGATAAGCATACAACACCGCTACTTAATTTTTAATTCATAAAATAGAAAACAGAAAAAACTAATATTCCTTAACTAATGTAGGTATTGAAAAATTTTGACGGCATTGCTCTAAGTATGCTGTTCTCCTCTATATACAAATATACTTTGACCATTTTGGTTGCTTACCTTGAGCCGGTCGAAACACACTTTCTAAAACCAATTTTTATTTATGAAAATAAAAATCTTATACTATTTTTTAGTAATTTATATTAGATTTTGAAGCGAAGAATATAGTAGTTCACATTAAAATCATGGGTATAGCAAGGATCAACATTTTGGAAGGACTTAAGTCTTTAATAGGTTAAAGTTAATCAAAAAGAATTGTTTTCTTTAGGACATACATTTTTGATAATTTTTCACCTTTTATTAAACCTATGACTTATAGGCTATATAGTTAGATGACTATGATCATTGATTAAATAAGTTTTGCCCAGGGCCTCGCAAAAGGTAGCGCCGGCCCTGACAATACTTCACAATTATAATACATTTTTACCAACATTGAATAAAACTTACAATATTTATTTTGGATTCAGAAGTATTCAAAGTTCTCAGACTCCACATAGCGTACTTAAAATTCCAAAACAAAAAAACCGAACACAATTACGCAAGTAGTTGAAACCGTAACTGATAACAAATTTCGGGCTGGGAGAGGTCCCAAAATAACCTTATTTTTTTTTTGCTTGTAAAATTTTATATTTTTATCGGGTAGTTAACAATTTTTAAAGTGGGAGGGGGCGAACCCTCCAGTAAGGCGTTGTGCGAATAATAAAATACCAAATTTATAGTCACAAAAGTGTAAATCAATCGTATGAAAATGCATAATAATAATTTTATAGGTACATTTTTATATTTTATATTTAATTTTAAACTGTTTTTCATAGAGAAAAATCAATGTATGAGACTTTAGTTGTAAAATAAATAATCATTTACAGAGGTACGAGAGCATGGGGTTGGTTATTATGCATTTTCTACTGATGAAAAAGAACGACACCGACAACAAGCCGAGCTCAAGAAGCTTCGAGAACAGACTAAATCTACACAATTGTCTGTGCAAAAATTAAAAGAAAAGCGTGCAGCGCAAATGGCTACTCGTTTAAAAGCAGTCAAACGGCGTAAAAAAGAAAAACTTGGACTTCCTCTAGATTCTAATTCTGGTAAATTCAGTGATCAGCTTATTTCAGTTAAGTTCAGTTTTTAATTATATTTGTACACATAAAATTTAGATGAAGAAGCGCCGCCTCCAAAAGCTCCATCCCCAGAAATTGTTGAAGACATAGATGCCGAACGAGCATTTGAAAAATTAAGAAAAGCGGCTCACGTTAGACCTTGGGATCATGGAAAGGATGGACTGCAAAAACCTTGTATGCTCATATTTATATAATATTTATTTTTATTTGTTGTTACTTATGTTTTTATATATTTTTGCTTCAGTACTAACCCAAGAAGAATGGAATGAAAAACAACGAGCCGAGAGGAAATCAGAGTTTTCTTGGCAATACGATAGTGGTTCATCTACCATGGCTAAGGCTATGTCATCTGACTCCTTAAATGGCAGCGAAAACGATTACGATGAAGATATGATAGGGCCATCGTTGGACATGTTCATGGCGCCAAGTAATCCAAACAAACAAAGTACGATCAAAAACGTTAAACGGCCTATTCATAACGAGTTGGACGATGAGCCCAGTGCAGCTGCTAACAATAAACAGCTTAATGATGACGATGATGGTTATTTAAACAGTATTCCATTACCAACTGAACCGATAAAAAAAGGAGCGGAAATCGCTCCGCCTCCTACGTATGAATATTATGGGCCTAGTGATCGAAGACTACGAGAGAAAGAACACTTAATTACCTTAAATGAAATGCAAGACTCTATTGTTAAAGGATATCAAATCGCTGAAAATAATAAAAAAAAAACGCGACAAGTTCGAGGTATTGTTGATGATGATTAAATAGATTTAAGGTGTTAGTATGAAAAAAAAAATTAAACTTTGTTGTCTATTATGATTTGAAAGTCAGTGAAGTAAGTGCAAAAATATGAAAAATAAAATAATATTTATGTATTTTAAAACCATGAAGTTTTATTTTATTGAATAACCCATTTTTGCTATTTAGTATATATTTAATAATTATTTTCATTGCATACAAGTAGAAAAAGTAAAACAATTTTGGTTTTCTTAATTACGTACCGTAGTATTGAAGGAGCTAGTGCTAGTCAACTTGTTACAAGTTCTTTGACCATTCACAGCAAACGTTTGTTTACAAGTTCCTAAAATTTACAGAAACAATTATTTATTATTAGAATGAGTGACACTAGTTTACTTTCTACAGATATAAATATTTAACTATTTCTTTGATGTGACAAGTGATACATGGTATGGAATTTGGAATACCGCATGTGAGAAAAATGAAAAACTGCATGTTAATGCAAATTGTGGTACTTGTGCGTTATGGCGATTACAGTCGCTTCATCATGACTGCGCATGTGTACCGTGCCAACGTAGGTTAGTTACCGGTTAGGTGGTTTACCTGCTTCGCCTCGCAAATCAAAATACTTTCGGCTTGCAGTGCAATGTGGGGGCATTTCGGCTTGATAGTTGATAATTGACAATCGACTTACTTTGCAACGCGGAGTCGACCAAACACCCGGTAAACCAACCTACACTGGCGATGCACATGCATGGTGTATTCAAATGTTATATTAATTTATAAATATATAAATTATATATTACGTTATATTATTGCATTTATAATTTATAAATTATAAACTTATTAAAAAGACGTGCATTTCATGAACTAAGAGTTCGACATTAAGGTCTGGTACAGACTACAGACAGCCGACTTTCGCCGGCCGGCAGAAAATGGATGTGAACACAAGGACAAGGTATTTTTTATTTTTTACTATGAACACTTTCGTATTAAAATAATTTATCTAAAGTGGCAATTTTTCAAATCATTTTGGAAATTCGATAGTTCTTCTTAAATTAATAATAATTGTTGAACTAATAATTATTAGATTAGTGTATAAATTATTATTTAACTATTATATAGTGCAGTGTTTCTCAACCTGGGGGTCACGACCCCCTTGGTGGTCACTAACTAATTATTTAGGGTCGCCAACATTTAAATTGAATACAGAATATAACAAGGGTAATATAAGATAAATCCATCTTAAAATATGCTCATAGCCTCATTGTATCATATTATATTATTGTCATGGATCGACTTTAGAATAAATATTATAACAGATTTATAAAAACATCAAAATTATATGTCTATTTTGGTTAAAAATTATAATGAGTATCCTAACTCAACTGAAGCTTAGAAACACTAAAAACCTTTAGTCCATTTTCAACTAATTATTTACCTATGTGAAATAATAGTTTCTCCTCTGACTATAAATATAAATCGAATGGGAATACTGACTGAAAATTCTTTTTAACAAATTCTATTAAATCAAAAATTGAAAAAATCATTTCAGATCAACAACAACGACTAACTACCAAGCCATATTAATTTAAAGATGACTCTTAGTATTTGAATTTTTTTACGTCATGTATTATATTTATAACAAAGTTTATAAATAAAATGGATGCTTTATATTTCTTTAAAATCATATTTATTGTATTTATCATTTAAAAGCCGGACATACTTCGCACGATGGGTGTTCTTCGCACGACGGGTGTTCTTCGCACGACGGGTGGGATTCTCTTGACGGGTGTATTGAATTTTAAAGAAACAATAAATCATTTTATTATTATTATTATTATTATTATTATTTCTTCAATAAAACAAATCTGAACGAAGGAAGTTAATAATATAAAAAATAAATGAGAAAAAAAATGTTAGAAAAATGTCCAAATTTTTTTTTTCATATTTTCAAAATTTTCTTGCGCCAAAATCTTTCTTATATTATTTTCTATCTATGTTTAAATTTTCATATAATTCGGATCGGAAAATGATGGTTTCCGAGTCGTTTTTGTCAAATATTGGATAGTTTTTTCCAAAAAAAAAAATTGAAGAATTGAGAAATTCAAAAAATGACCTCTCTTTAGTACCATCTAGACTCTAGAGGCAAATCCGGTTTCAAAAAGTTATTAATTAAAACTTTTGGACAAGTATTTCCATTTGTAAAAAAATAGTCTCGGTTGAAAAAGTGCAAAATATTTAGTTTACCGGTAAGATTCGAACCCGGACCGTCTTATCCGAGAAATATGGCTTAGCCACTACAACTATACAGCGATGAAAACCGTTGAAATAATAGGTATGTAATATAATGACCGAAAATATTGAATTTTCAAAATCGAATATTTAGAAAACTATTCATCTGAGTGAATATAAGTTAACTGTACAATTCTTAAGTTTACTGTATATTATATATTCTGGGATACGTATATTCGTGCTCTAGCTCCTTCGTGGTTAGGAAATAAGCTATAATTAAGCATTTTAGAATTTAATAACTATTATTATACGTCTTAATTAAATGGAATATTTGACCCACTAGATTTAAGTCCGATTTATTTGATTGAAATATTTATAAATAGCCCGAAAAAAAGCATTACATCCAAATAATAATGTAATTGAAAAAAAATGTTTTTGATTTTCAACGGTGTGTAGGAAGAGCTATTTAGCTGAATTAAGTGGTAAAATCAGCATTCGGTATTCCGGTCGTGGAAACCGGCTGGATTTGAAATATTACTGTTTTTCCGTGGAAATATATTCAGGCGAAGAGCTAATAAATATAAATAATATTAGATAAAAAACGTTTGGTTCTCGTCGCTGTCGCGGCTCGTCGTACTATAAAGTTGGTACGTATCGAAAATAAAGATGTTACTATACATGTATTACTCCTCATTCCACCCCTATTATATGGGTTTCCGTGAAAATTGTATTATTATTATTATTATTATCATCAGCTGTTTTGTTTTCAAATACAACAATGTGCGATAATAATATATTAGAGTGTAGAATAAATTTGCACACTCGGCAGGTTCATCAGCGCCCAGACTTTGTGCTGTTAGGAAATTTGATTAGCTTGCGATTTCAATGATAATATAGGCCAGACGTGCGTGAGCAGGACTGTGTCTGTTTATTCTATTCGGCAAAAGGGTGTGCGCGCACGTACATAAATGATAGGGATTTTTCCCCTCTCGTATCTTCTCCCACAATAATTGCAGGAAAGATGAGACGCAAGCGAGGGCAGAGATACGACAGAGAAAGAAATAACAACGATAGATTTGACGAAATAAAGGCGTCCTTTAGCCTTGTACACTTTTCTTTTGGTTTTTTCATCTCGCTTACACGCAATACCTATGTCCTATATATATATATATATATATATAATTCCTTCGAACCACATCTTATCTGATTCTTACGATGTTTTTTTTTACACTGAAATTCTCGACTTTATTTACTCAAATATTTTCAAACAGTGTTAATAGATTTTGAATAATGGATTTAAAAAAGCCGGACATACTTCGCACGATGGGTGTTCTTCGCACGACGGGTGTATTGAATTTTAAAGAAATGATAAATCATTTCTTCAATAAAACGATTCTGAACGAGGGAAGTTAATAGTATAAAAAATAAATAAGAAAAAAAAATGTTAGAAAAATGTCCAAAATTTTTTTTTCACATTTTCAAAATTTTCTTGCACCAAAATCTTTCTTAAATGATTTTTTATCTATGTTTAAATTTTCATATAATTCGGATTAAAAAATGATGGTTTCCGAGTCGTTTTTGTCAAATATTGGATAGTTTTTTGCAAAAAGAAAATTGAAGAATTGAGAAATTCAAAAAATTACCTCTCTTTAGTACCATCTAGACTCTAGAGGCAAATCCGGTTTCAAAAAGTTACTGATTGAAACTTTTGGACAAGTATTTCCATACGAAAAGTTGTACACAGAAAAAATAAATAAATAAAAAAATAAACATCATTCATTCGTTTAGAATCTAAAATACTATAATATGCATAATCTATACTTAAATGTAAAATATATATTTAGGGGTCGCTAAAAATTGGATACCTAATTTGGGGGTCGACACAGTAAAAAGGTTGAGAAACACTGCTTTAGAGAGGTCATTTTTTGAATTTCTCAATTCTTCAATTTTTTTTTTGGAAAAAACTACCCAAAATTTGACAAAAACGACTCGGAAACCATCATTTTTTGATCCGAATTTTATGAAAATTTAAACATAGATATAAAATCCTATAAAAAAGATTTTGGTGCAAGAAAATTTTGAAAATGTGAAAAAAAATTTTGGACATTTTTTGAAAATTTTTTTTTTTTATTAACTTCCTTCGTTCAGAATCGTTTTACTGAAGAAATGATTTATTGTTTCTTTAAAATTTAATTCGCCCGTCAAGAGAATACCACCCGTCGTGCGAAGTACACCCATCGTGCGAAGTATGTCCGGCTTTTTATCATTTTTTGAAATTACACCGATTACATGACACTAAACTTGTTGGCAAGCAGTATATTATATAATTAATATATATAATTCAACTGTTAATAAATAACGTGGATCAGGGTATATTAAACTATAGGTATTGGTTTTTACAGAGTGATAAACGTCTTGAACGAAAATTTCGAACCTATGTAAGTAATAACTATGTATTTCAGTATTTGACAAGTCATTCGACTTTATATTATTTTTGTCGATCGACTCATGTCGAAGCAGTGTAATAACTAGGGCTCGGATTTAAATGCCCTAAAAATATAAAAAAATCCTTTTCAAAAAATGCATTTATGACTTTAAAACTATAAAAATTGCCCTTTCAAAAAATGCTTTGTTTATTAAATTATTATTAAATAATGAGTAAAAAATGAAATTATATTTGCATTTCACTGTACAATAAGAATTTCTTTAATGTTTTGGAATTTGAATGATCGATGGTTGTCTGCCTATAAGTTTATATATATATATATATATATACTACTGATATAATATCACACAATAAGAAAATACTCCGATAAAAGTTGTTTAGTTGTATGCGATAAGATCGGCTGTGTGATGGTGTGACTTAGTGATAAATTTCAGCTTTGTTTAATTAAAAACCGGATTACCTGATATTAAATAAGTTAATTTGTTTAGTCATAATACGAGAAATAGGTAAAAAATGTCCTAAATTTTTTTTTTTAATCTATTAAAAACGTCAAAAAATGCCCTAAAAAGTATGAAATTCGCTAAAAATTCAAAAAATGTCCCAAAAAATTGTTGTAGTTAGAACACATAGGTAGTACTTGTAACATATTTGTAGCTTGAAAAGCATCCCGTAAGACAACCCCCCAAAAAATATGCAAGTGCATTGAAATTCGAGCCCTAGTAATAACTAATACCGGCTATAATCAATAATTGTCACATAATAATAAATATTTGTGACAATTTCGAATCAGAAACTTGAAACTTTGACTTTTCAAAATCACCATTTTAACAACACTACTTGTAATTTCAACTGTTCACTTTGAAATTTTAATATCATAACTCAAAATTTCGAATAAAAAAACAAAAATGTTAACACCTTATGCATGGGAATTAGGTGTATGAATTATTGAGTTTGTTATTCAAATAATGGTATTATCTAGACGATGACTGTATGAATAATAAGAATTATCAATATTAACAAACTCGAAATTTCGAATTGTCAAGTTGAAAATATAGAATTGTGAAATCGAAATTTCAAAGCGCAAATTCAGAATTATCACAAATCGGTTTTTAAATGACACTACTACACTTCCTTAATCCCCACTTAAATGAGATTGATTGATTGGACTCATCATTTTTTCTTGTCAAAATAGATTAGTACCACAGGCGGTTGCTAACCATTGAACCATGTGGTCTGAGGATAACGTTTTAGTGGCCGCTGCGGCTTTTGCTTTAATCGCACAAAAAAAAAAAAGCCTGACATACTTCGCACGATGGGTGTACTTCGCACGACGGGTGGTATTCTCTTGACGGGCGTATTAAATTTTAAAGAAACGATAAATCATTTCTTCAGTAAAACAAATCTGAACGAAGGAAGTTAATAATATAAGAAAAAAAAAAATGTCCAAAATTTTTTTTCACATTTTCAAAATTTTCTTGCTCCAAAATCTTTTTTATAGGATTTTCTATCTATGTTTAAATTTTCATAAAATTCTGATCAAAAAATTATGGTTTTCGAGTCGTTTTTGTCAAATTTTGGGTAGTTTTTTCCAAAAAAAA
>JAIPRM010002132.1:0-32287 GCA_025469315.1 Stegophylla sp. TES_Ste_2020 | reverse complement strand
TAACCAGAAATAGTAGATAAGACATTTGGTTAAAATTATATTTGAAAACAAAGTCATTAGCGGTATAATAAAATATTTATAGAACAACTGATAAATAGGGACAGAACTTATGGCACGACTAGGTATATCATTGTAAAAACATTAGCTTCATCGCTTCGCTCAGAATCTAAAATAGTTGAAATCGGAAATAGCTTGACCAGAGTAGTAATCTCATCAACGTATTTCACGTATTTCTATTCGTTAATACTAATATATATATATATATATCGGAAATGTTGTCTCGATGATAGGTCGAAGGTTCGTTTTCAAATATCTTAATCATTTTTTTAAGCGCATGCTTAGACTACCCAAAAATTAATAAAAAACGGTAAAAACATCTTAGCCAGAATTTTTATAAACTTGGTTTAATTTTTTTAAACAACTTTAAAAAAAAAAATAGAGCTAGAAAATTGAAACTTTTATCAACTTCTAAAAATAGTCACGCGCATACTTCATAAAATTTTTAAAAACTTTTGACTAATTTTGAAGTATGTACAAAAATGAAAAAGAAATGAAAATTCTCATTTTTTGTAAGTTGGTTTTTAATTCATCAAATTGTAATGTCTGTATATTAAGACCTGAAAATTTAATAATAAACATATTAGTATGTATTACCAATTGTACTAAAAAAAATCTCAAAAATCGTAAGTCAAGTTTTTCTTTTATAAATGTTTGAAGTTGGCATTTTGACAGAATTCAATAATTTTACTTAAAATTATACACTTTAACGCATAATATAAGAAATAATTGGTTCAAACAATTTTTACGAAAATTTGTACATAGATAGATTTCGGTGAAAGAATATATGATTAATATAATATAATTGAAAATTAAAGTTTTGATTGAAAAAAATTGGAAAAATTACTGACAAATTTATTGGAAAATTTGAGTAGACAAAAGCGTATCAGAAAAAAAAGCCGGACATACCTACTTCACTCGATGAGTATATAGGTAAATGACCCTGACCGCGACCTTGACCCTGATCTCAATCCTGACCCCCTATCCAAGACCCTGACCCCCTGCCCTTTAAACATAGTTACCATGGAAACCATGGGAGCAAAGTAATTATTGTTACGTGGTTATTGTTTAATCACGTAACCTTTGCTCAGAATCGTTTTATTGAAGAAATGATTTATCGTTTTTTAGATTCTGAATGAAGTGAAGAAGCTAGTGTTTTTACAATGATGTTTATTTTTTTTTATTTTTTATTTTTTTTTATTTATTTTTTTTCTGTGTACAACTTTTCGTATAGAAATACTTGTCCAAAAGTTTCGATCAATAACTTTTTGAAACCGGATTTGCCTCTAGATTGTACTTTAAATAGGTCATTTTTTGAATTTCTCAATTCTTCAATTTTTTTTTTGGAAAAAACTACCCAAAATTTGACGAAAACGATTCGGAAACCATCATTTTTTGATCCGAATTTTATGAAAATTTAAACATAGATATAAAATCATATAAAAAAGATTTTGGCGCAAGAAAATTTTGAAAATGTTAAAAAAAATTTTGGAAATTTTTTGAAAATTTTTTTTTTCTTATATTATTAACTTCCTTCAGAATTGTTTTACTGAAGAAATGATTTATCGTTTCTTTAAAATTTAATACGCCAGTCAAGAAAATACCACCCGTCGTGCGAAGTACACTCATCGTGTGAAGTATGTCCGGCTTTTTTTTTAAATTAAATACACCTACCAAGGATATGCCACCCAAAAAGCGAAGTATATCCATGGTGTAAAGTCTGTCCGGTCTTTTTATATTTGAGGACTATCTATCCGTACACTCAAAAGTGAGACACATCCGTAGGGACTCAGAAGTCTGTGGCAGATTCCCCTCCTGTTTGGTATTCTCTATTTATAATGTAATAATATTTGTTAACAATCGCAACATAATGATAATTGATTATAATGTAGGCAACAAATATTTTAAACACGAGCGAAGCCGATTTATTTAGCTATATTATTTTAATAGATAAGTAATGTATTAATAAAAGCAATTTACTTCTTACTTATTCAATGATCCGGTATATTGAAATACGAGTGTATACACGCTCATAATAAGCCATATAAACAAAAACGTTCTCCATAAATAACTGGCGACTGTTATTAACTTTGATTCAGACTAAAAAATTAAAAAAAAAAAAAAATCAATGCAATACATTTCTTTTTCGACATGTTTCTACAACAAATGTTATAAATAAACAAATTAACCTAATATTTTTAATACTTTTTTGATGAAACTATATAAGTATGGGCAGTGGCGGATCTAGGATTTTATTTTGAAAGGGTCCCAATATTTTTCAAATTAATTTAAGTTATAAATCTACTCTACCAAGCACACTTTTATTTATGTATGTATTTTATCGATTGATCGATAAATAATTTATTTAATAATGAACGTAAAATATAAAATACAATTAGGATTACATTATTACTATTATAGTAAAACTTATTTTCTTTATTAATATTATTAAAGATTCTTTCAGACATAATTCGACTCTAAAACTATTATAGTTACAACTATTGTAACTACCAATATTCAAGGACGATCATTAAGCAAGTTTACCCCTTTTTTTTTAATAATCAAATTTCTATAAAAAATATGTTTTCCATAACTTTTTTTCTTAATGTCACCTCAAGAATGTACCTACTGTAGTGATACAAACTTTTTTTTCAAATGGTTATTCCCTTATTTAACTACGAAAATTTATTCAGGGCATTTTTTAGTTCATTTTGATATACTGAAATCAAAATTTTAGCGAGTAATTTTATTTTCTGAATGGAGTGAAGAAGCTTATGATTTTACAATGATGTTTATTTTTTTTTCTCTTCCTGGAAACACTTTTTCGTATAGAAATACTTGTCAAAAAGTTTCTATCAGTAACTCTATAGATCCGAAATCACACCTAAATGGTATTTTAAGAAAGCAAATTGCCAAATTTCTCAATCCTTTATCCAAAAGCATGGAAAATCTGTCGAAAAAAAACGACAAAATATTAAAATAAAACACCAAAAAATATATCTACTATAAGCAGAATTTATAAACTTTGCGAATTCAAAAATAAACGACAGAATTTTATAAATTAATATTTTCAAAAAGTATACTTAAATTAATATTAATGACATGTTTTAAGATAAATCAATATTTTGCAAAATTTGCAATATTATTTAATAATGTATTCATCATAATTAAAATCAAACTTCTGACCTCAAATCTATTACATATTTGTTTATGGATTGGATAATTCCTTGGATCTTATATATTACAGTATTACACCATTATATAGGTTTACATACATATTTACGTAAAAACTGTTTTTATTTTTGTTATTATAATTATTATTATTATTACTTTCAAATTTATATGAATATGCTTGATGCTTAAGTGAAAAATGAAGTATTTATTTGAAAAATAATACAAGTGAAAATAGTATTTTTCGGTAGGGGAAAATGCCTCGTCTTGCCCCCCCTCCACTTTTAGACTCCAAGGCCTTAGTATTGACATAAATAAAAAATATTAGCAGTTTTTCATTTCACCTATAGAAATAATAGAAATATTGAAGCAAAATTTTTCTGTTTAATTTTTTTTGGTGATTATAAATAATATTTAAAATAATAGAATATGAAAGTAATAATTATACCCGTCAGACGAATAGGCAGTAGGCACGTGACTCACCACGGTATATGAGTGACTTTAAAGTATTTTTTATATAAATCCAAACAGCAATAAAAAAAAATTATTAAATAGGTTAGCGGGCACTTGCCCTCTTTGCTCCCCTCCCCTCGTAAATACGCCACTGGTTAGTCGGATATATTATATAAAACCAATAGGTAAAATTATAAGATGGTTTCTGCATATATTTTGAAAATGGAATAATTCCGTGATAAATGAACGAAATTAAAAAAAAAAAAAATTTAATTCGCAAGGACCTCTGATGAATAATCAAATGTTGCATATGATTATCTCCCAGAGTATCAGCAGGTAGGTAGGCGTAGGCTATAGACGTCACTGTTAATTTTACCCATCACTCGTCTAATTTGCTACTCAATAATTAATAAATGTAAGACAATAATATGTTCGCAGTGATTTTGTCATGTGAGAAATTTCATGGCCGTTTGATTTCACTTCAGTACTTCACAGAGAACCAGTGGCGTATTTTTTTACGATGGGGGTGTCCTCTATGTTTGAAACCTCCTCCCTTCAACGGTGCCCATCAATTGAATTTCAAAGGAGGCACAAATTTTAATAAATTATTATGTTTTTCTATTAATTACCAGTTTTAGTAAAAATCCATCATCAGTTAATGTTCTCCCTCCTCCCAAGTATTGTAAGTACAGATAAAATTTTATGCTAATTGCATTGGTCCATCAAAATAATCATGTAGGTAATAAAAAAAAATTAAAATGAATTTTCCTTCAAAATTTAATTAAAATTATATTACTTAATACTTATGTAAATAACTATGGACATTGATTTAATTTGTAATGGTTTTTAATATATTTATGCCCATTGATCATTATCAGGGTCTTTCATAGGTACTTCCTCTATTTTTCATCACCTCTGTCTATTTTTCATTATTTTTTAACTTCATTCTTTATGCAACGTTTACCAGCTTAACTTTTTAAATATGTTCATCTATTTTTGCCTTGGACGGCCACCATTGATGGCCATCCACCATCTATAGGCAAACTATAGGTACAGTTTACAGATACTATTATTTCTCTGCCCATTATATATTTGTTTGCTTTAATAAATTCTCTTATGTTTAGGTTTTAAAATAGCTGGCAGATTTTCTCGTTCGTTCTTGTTTAGCATTTTTCATAATCAACAATTGGAATATTTTCCCTTCAAAATTAATAATTTCTTTTCACCTCCTTTTGTCACTGACTACGTTTCGCATACATATGTTAAAAATTGGACGTAGATAACTCGGGATATAGAGTAGTTTTTGAATTTATATTCAGAAATTTGAACTTTAATAGTTTTATACAAATGAGAAATATCGTTTATTCAATATATACTTTATGATTCATTTTGGGAACAACACAACAATACAAAAAATTGATTTTGGAAATTTTCCATGGTAGGGACATATCCCTCCCTTGACCTCCCCAGTAGACGCCCATGCCTCCCATCTCGACTTAAAAAAAGTCTAATATATTAGGATTATCTTTTATTTTCTAACATATAATTCTTATTCTTATTTGTAAAATAAATGATATTTTTGGACGTCATCATTTTCTGCCAAAATCGACCTTTTCGTTTACCGCCAGTATGATAAATAATATAGATTAACGTTTTCCGTTACAACAAATTTCAGATTTTTAGATTTTGGTAACCCCTTATTGTAATTATTGAAGTATACAGATCGCATAGATAAAATGTTCTTCATAATTAACTCACCGTTGGTCGCTACACAGCTTATTATTTGTAAATCCATCAGATGTAAATAATAATTGTTTTTTCGAGCGAGTAGTACTTATCAGGGGCGTAGGTATATATTTTAAACGGGAGGTGTTCAAAAATAAAATTTTTGACTGAAAGCATGAGCGCTACCGAACAAGAATTTTGAAAATATTATGCAATATCAAAATTATGTTAATTAAATACAGGTAATTTTCCGAAATTCTAATAGTTTTTTCAAGCATAAGGAAAAATTAGCAAAAATTCGAAAAAATCATGCAATAAAAAATGTTTTTTCCTAATTCAAATTTGGTATTAGTTAGTCTATAGGTACTCCAAAAATGAAGGTGCAAGAAACTTAAATGTTCACTAGTAAAATACATAGTATTTTTCGAGCTAAAGAATAAATTCGAAAAATCTGAAAATATCTAGTTTGTATACATTTTTTTCTAATACAAACTGAAATTCCTATAGAATTCGGTAAAATACAGGAGGATACAAAAAGAGTAGCCGACATATTTACAACCTCTTTTATACATACGTTCCTATTTTAAGAAGATAAAAGTAAAGCAAGTGATTATATAGTACAAAATACTATAAGTATATATTTACAATTGAAATCTTTAATGTTTTATACTAAAATTAGAATTGAAAATACTTTTTCATAAACAAAAAAATCTGTTATTAATATTTTATAAACGTGCACATTTTATCTTGTGAAAATAGTAAATTTTTTCGATTAAGAATTTATTAATGGGAGGGGTTTGAACCCCCCAAACCTCCCCCTTACCTACGCCTTTAGACTTATACATACAATATACAATACATTTGTTGAAATAATTAGAATAAGTCGTCATACATGGGTAAATTTAAATATCATGTTTAATATTTCGGCACCATCGCTTTGCACTATTATAACATTGAGTGTCACTTAGCTCACTTCACAAGACTCCTGCACCGCTTGATTCAACGCGATATCAATCCACGGCTTGCTTTGTGACGTGGGGAGGACATTCCTATTTGATAATCGATAATTTTCAATAAACCCTTGAGTAACTAAAAAATAGTATATTATATTTCACCACGTTATGCCACGCTATAAATCACCAAATTATCTATTATTTTTGCATAGGAAGGGGGTGGGAGGGAGTTGTGACGTAATAATTAAACTTACAGGCGCCAAAAAGCTAAATATGCGACTGCTCTAGATAATATGTTTTGGTAGTAAAAGGTTACAAAAGTCTAAAAACTTGAAATTTGCGGGGACGGAAAATGGAAATCTATATTATTAAACTAGGCGGTAAACGGAAAGGTCGATTTTGACGGAAAAGTAGATCACCCGGTATTTTAGATTCTGAACGAAGTGAAGAAGCTAGTGTTTTTACAATGATGTTTATTTTTTTTCTGTGTACAACTTTTTGAATGGAAATACTTTTCCAAAAGTTTCAATCAGTAACTTTTTGAAATCGGATTTGCCTCTAGATGGTACTTCATAGAGAGGTAATTTTTTGAATTTCTCAATTCTTCAATTTTTTTTTTTTTGGAAAAAACTACCCAAAATTTGACAAAAATGACTCGGAAACCATCATTTTTTGATCCGAACTATATGAAAATTAAACATATATAAAAAATAATATAAGAAAGATTTTGGCGTAAAAAAATTTTGGAAATGTAAAAAAAAATTTTGGACATTTTTCTAACATTTTTTTTTCTTATTTATTTTTAATATTATTAACTTTCTTTGTTCAGAATCATTTTATTGAAGAAATGATTTATCGTTTCTTTAAAATTTAATACACCCGTCAAGATAATCCCACTCAACGTGCAAAGAACACCCTGACGAGCAAAGTTCACGTTGTTTAGATTCAACGCCATGTTTCGATATTTATCTACAGTTTATCAGGGATATACGGAAATTATTTTAATTTCACCGAGTGATTAAATAACAAAAATGCCCATAGCGAAAATGCAATAACAACGAAAATATTATAAACTTGATATGTAATTTATTTTTAAATCTAGTTTACAATTATTTATCAGTATAAAGAATTATACATTTTAATAAAACTATTATTCGTCATTTATATTAATATTTATATTTATATTCGTCATTATATTTCAAGTATTCAAAGGAAGTATAAACGTTTATATACTATAACTTATAAGGTATCCGAGCACAAAAGAAATTTTTTTTTTATAGTAAGTTAAATATTTAGTAAATGAGGGTAACCTAGAATTTATTTATCAATACACCACTGTATAATATCATCTACGTATATGAACTTATACCAGTGGCGTTCTCAGAATATTTCAATGGAGGGGGATGAAAATTTTTTTTAGAAAATAAGCAACAATGATTTCACCTCACAACTCTAATATTATAATATATTCAATATTAATATTCAATTAATATAATATTTAATATATATCATCAAGTCATATTTATTGTAATTTTTATTAAAATTGTAAACATTTTATAATGACAAATCCAAATTAAACTGTCGATTTTTCTGAATTCTTATCAGTTGAATCAATTACATCTTCAAGATCAATAGACACGATAAATTTCCAAAATTTTCAAATGCTGTACTTAACTCAAAATTGATTAAATGTTTTTGAAATTTTGAAGGAAAATTTTTGTGACCATTTTTATGGTTAGTGAAGGTTTTAAGTTTCTTGCTGCATTATTTTTGAAGTTATGTGAAAAAGCAATTTTCAATTTTATGAAAATTTCGATAATTGCATAGTCTGCCATTTTTAAACAGATTTTCCACGGTTTTAGAAAAAGTATTGAGAAATTTTAAAAATCATCTCTATAAAGTACCATTTGAGTATGATTTCAGATCTATTGAGTTACTGACCGAAATTTTTGGACAATTATTTCTATACGAAAAAGTGTTTACAGAAAGAGAAAAAAAAATAAAAAATAAACATCATTGTAAAATTATAAGATTTTTCGCTTTGCTCAGAATCTAAAAGTTCATCTTCACACTTCGAAAAATCGGAATTATGGCTTAACGTAAACACGTTGATTATAATGATGTATTAAAAACTTATATCTTATTTACATCCTGATGTAAACGTTTTTTAAGTTATTCCCTAATTGAATCTTTATCTCAACATTATGGTTCTGATTATGAAATAATAGTCAAAAAACATCAAAAAGAGTAAATTTGACGAATCTCTTAGATTTATTAAAACAGCCTATAAGTTAGATTTTTCCGAAACTTAGAAACTTGTAAAATTATTAGTTTTAACACCATGCTACATCGCTACATGTGAAGAAACGTTTTTCTCATTTAAGATGACCTAAAAGTTATATGAGAACTAAAATTTTAAATGAAAGATTAGTTTAATTGGTTAATTGGTTGGTATCTAGGTACTAGGTATTCCAAATCACTTAAAATTTCGCACTTAAAATTATGAGCACTGCAATGAATGTATTTTTTTTTTTTTGTTACAAATATAATACAACATTTTTACCTACACAAGATATCAGATTTTTATTTTTGAGAATTTAAACTATATGTGATTTAAACAAAAATGTTTAAGTCAATTTAATTTTTAATTCATTAGAATATATAATAATGTATTTATTTAATTTTAAATTGTATTTTGACATTTCATAGATTTGTAGACTTAGAAAGCATTTGCATTGAAATATAAATAACAAAAATCTGAGCACAGAAGATTGTATAAATAAATTTGGAAAGCATTATAAAGATAGACTCATAATTTTGTACTAATTTATTCAAATATGTAAAAGTATTAATTTATAACGATAAACAAAAGATAGCCTATTCTTATAAAAATTATTCATTAGGTATTTTCGTTTTAATTTCTTAAGATACACTTTTTCCACCTGTTTTTACTGAGATAGAAGTGATTAATCGTAAAATGTACTCAATGTGGGCAGAGTTGTATTTACCTACTTGAACCATGAAAAACAACGTTGAAAAAGTTAGATAACAAGTTAGTGAACAATGTCTATCGACTAAAGAACTCAGGTGCGGATCCAGAAAAAATCTTGGAGGGAGTCGTGTCATTATAAAATAAAACATTGTCATTACTTATAGAATAATAAGAGTATTAATTAATATTACTTTTTATGCTTTTATTTATTTAAAAAATAAATCAAATCCCAATATAAAATGTAAATATATCGATTTTTCTTAGACGTTTTGACTCGCTAATTATTTTCATAGAATCATCCCGTGTCCAAAATAAAGAAAGAAGCATAATTTTATGAAATTTATTGAAGTAAAATAAAATAAAATTTCATTATTTATATTTTATATTTTATATATTTATATATTTTTATATTTTATTACATTTATAAATTAAAAAGTTTACAATTTTAAATTCTCAATTCTCAACACAAATTATTCCATTGAGTAAAAAATGTAAACTTATTTACATTATTGTTCTAAATAATTATAAAAATATATTTTATATTATGGTAATTCAGTACCTATTTACTCTTATAAGTGTACATATTATATTAAGGAAAGTACCTATCAAATAGAGGGAAAAAAATGGTCAAGACAAAAATGAATATACCCTACATTAGTTAATTTAAAAACAAACATAAAGACCGAAGTATTGGGGGGTCATGACCCTCATGACCCCTCCCCAGGATCCGCCACTGTAAGAACTTACGTTGTTGCTGCTTATAAATGCCACTGTCCATACGATAGCAATACAGGAAATTAAGACTAATTGACAAATTTTGAATTCTGAAAGTATAAAACACATTGATCACAATAATTTTACATTTTTCCGTTATTGCTATAGTCCGCGCCACGAAAAGTGGCGACTGACCGTCACGCGTCAAGTGGATTTTTCAACGTAAGGTTTATTAAATTTTTTGCCGAACTTTTTCCAAATGTTTTAAATTTTTTTTTTTTTTTGTATTATTTAATTTTTACTTTGAATGTCGTATTTTTATGCAAATTATTATTATTTATTTATTATGCAAAAATAATACAACACAAATAAGCTTAATAACTATAATTATTTATTTTGTATATTTTGTATAAAATTAGAACCACATTACGACAACGGCAAAAAGCAAATTTTCTTGGCGTGGACTATAATTATTATTGGTCTAAACGTAGGCACTTACTAAGCGAACTTGGATGCCAAAAAACTGAAATGAACATTAGTGCGACCATTTGCTAAATAGATTAAAAAAAAAAAAAACTTCGAATTAAAAAAAAGTCGTTCTACATAACAAATTATATTTGCTCAACTAATATTGATTTTATGGTGTATATAATATATATAGTGTACATTGTAGACAATATTCAACAGCAAAAATTTTGAAACTAGCATAAATGATTGAAGTTGTTGTATTCTATGAACGCGTATACTTTTATTAAAAAAATACATTATGGAAAACTCTATGTACATTTTTTGTCTAAATGTTCAAAATTTTGTAATTTTAAGTGTTCATGATATATGTACTCAGATACTCTATCGATTATGCATGATTATTGATTGTGAAAATAAGTGTTTAAAATCACAAGCAACAGTACTATTACGCATAACGTAATACTCGTTTAAGCAAATTAAACATGTGGGCAAATAATCGAAATGTCGATTCCTGCCATTCCTGGAATTTGGTTTGTTTACGAATGAAATATTAGGCTTATATTCGAAAATTACATATTAAACATTTATTTATGTAAAAATTTACATACAGTTAATTAAATAATTTCAAGAAATACTGGAATACTTACAATAAAGACAGTCATCATTATTTTCACACCGATATGTGGGGGTATAAAACCCAAAAATGCCATTATAGGTCACAACCGTATTAACTGAATGCCATTTAAACCAAAAGGAACGAGTAGACATTATAATAATAATTATTCTCGCTTTTTTATTGATCAACTGCACTTTGATGCTATAGAAACTGTAAAGTTTACCTTTAATACACATGTTAAACGCTCAAGTTTAGTCTTCAAATTGTATATGTTTTGTTACGCTTCTATGGGAACCTAACCGAAACAGCTGTTTATGATTATTATTTATTATTACTAATTTATTCTACTCATAGAATAATATTACCTATGAGTTGTTTCCATATACCCAGTGTATTTATGGTATAAGTCAGGGGGTCTTCAATATGCTCAGGCCAAGGGCCACTTTTCTATTCTCGATAATTTTGACTATTTTGAGGACCACACACTTAATAAAAAACGGGATGTACTTCATACTAAGGGCTTTATTTTTGCATCTCGGGTGAATCTTGTTGGGTGTGTAAAATTAAAAAAAAAAAAAACCGGTTAATCATTTCTTCAATAGAACGATTCTGAACGGAGCTTCAGTTTATACAAGACAGCTTAAAAAATAATTTTTAAGTTTTCCGTTATCTAGAAATAAAATACACGATAAATTTGTCCGTATTTTTTATTATTAAATTATTTTCCACATTTTCGAAAAAACTAATAAGAATTTTAAAAAATAACCTTTTAAAAGTACCATCTGGTTGTGATTTTGGATCTATACAGTTTTCTGATCGAAACCAGTGGCGCCGATCTATATGTTCAGGTATTGCGGTTGCAATACCTACTGTGGGGGTGGGTCCTTTATATTATCATAATTTTTTATTAGGTAATAAATACCGGAAAATTAGGTATTTAATACACTGTTAGACAAAATAAAACTGTGAGTTATAATTATGCCTCATTGTGTTATTATTTAAATTATTCCATCCAATAATCGTGCTTTCTGTTTTATTTTCATTAATTTTTACTCTCGAAATTTGGCACCAAGTTTCAATAGAAAAAAAATTGAATTGGATGTGAAATTGGTTAAGAAAAGTTATTGAACTATGTAAATTTTCATGGAACTCCTTCAAAAATTAGTAGTAAAATAGTGGGGGGTCTACCATAGGTACCTTAGAAAAAATGGTGGTGGGTTAATAAACATGCAATATCTTTTGAAATTGACTTCGGCGCCAATGATCAAAACTATTGGACAAGTGTTTCAATACGAAAAAGTGTTGAAACTTATTCAGAAAAATAAAAAAAATAAACTTCGATGTAAAAACATAAGTTTTTTCACTTCGTTCAGAATCTAAGAAAAATATATCGAACAGGCCACGTGAATACGTAAAGATGTTCCGTAAATAGTTGTTCACTCTCAAACGCTTGCTATATGTTTATTCAATTGCTTTGATGCAACAACATTATTGCCCAAAAGAACCAAGTAATAAGTTATACTTTCTTTTACTCGATTTTTGGCCTTCCCAGTGGCGTACCCAGGATTTTAGTTCTGTAGGTCAGGCCAGCTCACGAAGGGCCACCTATGTAAAAAATCTAAAACCGATAACTTCGCTTGAGAGTTACCTATTTAATTTAATTTATTCCGTATTTTGGTACTAACATACACTTAATTTCAGCGCAAAGCATGAAAAAAATGTGCAAGACTGTTTTAAGTAAAGACTACTTTACTTAAAACTGTAAATATTAAGAATTCGACTAAAACTAACTCTGAAGTAACTCTGTTAATGTATAATATACTTTATACTATATGTATAGTATATGCTACATAGATTTTTATACAAAGAAACTAGAACTCGAGCTAACATTTAATTCATTTTAAAAATGTTATATTTTATTTTTCAAAATTTACTTGCTATACTTTTATGTATTTTCTGTTTTTTTTTTTTTTTTATTCGTTTGTGTAGTTATAGTAAATTTGAAAATTAATCAGTCATTTTAATTACTTGTAAGTTCATATGAAAATTTCATTTGTTTTGTTTTCAGTCTTGTGTATTATATAACTTATTCAATTATGTGATTGAAAGATTTAGATTTACAGTTAAATATAACTTTTTATTCAAGGTATTAAAAATTTCAAGTAAAACCAAACATTTTTTCATTTTTTCAAAAAGAAATACTTACATACTGTAAAAGGCCAAAAATGAGCAATTTATTTTTATTTTATCTGATAATGTTTTATTCTAGAGAATTATGAGCATGAATTAACTGCGCACAAATGCGTAAAAATAAATAAATAAATAAAATAAAATAAAAAAAGCGGACATACTTTGGCGAATTTTCTGATCATTGCGATTCGTAATTTTAAAGAAACGATAAATCATTTTTTCAGTAAAACGATTCTGAACGAAGGAAGTTAATAATATAAGAAAAAAAAAAATGCAAAAATTAGGATTGCCGGGCTGGAATCGAACCCGGTACTGTCGCGTGCTAGGCTGGTTCCATTACCACTAGGTCGCAGCACATAACTTGACCAAGGTAGGTGAATTAGACGTGTGTGAAGTTAGCAATTTCTGATAACAGCAATTTCCATGGACCATGCGATAGGTTAATGTGCGGTTGCATCACTAGTTAATAGAAGGAGTTTTATTATACTTTCCACAAAATAATATAATTTTCTAATACCGAGCGACTAGTATATACAGGTGAGGTTGGGGTGGTTGTTCAGTTTTTCATTAATTTGACCGCGTTCCGGAACCGCGCCTCCTTAGCAATTTCCACCATAAAAAACTTGTGAAATTCTGCGTCCAACAGAGTGGGTTTGAACCTGTACAAGAATCGGGATCACGGTCAACCAGACGCCGGGAGTCGGCCGTAGTGCCACCGCGCACATATTACATTTCCCGACGGCCGGTCAGTTTTTCATTAATTTGACCGCATTCCGGAACTAAAAGTCTGGAAAAAATTATCATAAGATTTTTAAAAAAAATATAAACATCATTATCTTCGTTCATATTTTAAAGAAATTGACTTCAGACTCGGTTTGAGTTGAGCGAAGATAATGCAGCATATAATTTTTTTTCCTTAATCTTTTGAATAAAAACGTGCAAAAATTATCTATCAAAATATATTATCCGCCTCCTTAAAATTTCCGCCCGGAGCAATTGCCCCTTTTTCCTCCCGCTTAATGCGCCCTTGGGCCTGCTTTGTTGTTTTTGTGATATTTTTGTTGATATTGTGTAATTCATCCTAATCGGTGTATCCGAATTGGTTCCCAAACGTCCGAATTGGTTCCCGGGTTGTTATGAAGGGTATATCCGAATTGGTTCCCGGGTTGTTACGAAGGGTATATCCGAATTGGTTCCCGAGTTATTCCGAATTGGTTCCCGGGTATATCCGTTAAAAGCATTTTCAATTTTCCTTCCCATTTTATAAAAATTTTAAAAAGTAATAATAAGTAATAAAATAACCACATAGTTTTTCAATTCGGAAATTTTTGTTTTTTTATAAAAATAATAATATAATAAAAAATAATAATAAGTAATATAATAATAATACAGTTTTTCAATTGGTCAATTTTTCTATTTTATAAGTATAAAAGTTAGGTATGTATTAATGTATTATTGAGGTAAAAATTTGCAACAAACATTTTTTATAAATTCTAACTTAGTAATTTCATTACATTTGTATTTGTCCATTTCTATTTTTATAAATATTTCCTTATTTTTAGACTTCAAATTTTATAATTTGTTTGTATTTCGCAATTTAACATATTATGTTTCAGTACAGTGTTACATGTATTATATATAAATATATATATAGGGTGTTTCACAATGAACTAACAATTGCAATTACTATAGTTCTATTGAACATTTTCAACTTTTTATTTTAAATGTTCAATTATCGTCCGCGCTACATTAAAAATATTTTTTGAATTTTTTTCCACTTACCTAGAATATCGGGAACCAATTCGGATGAGTTTTACTTACCTAGAATATCGGGAACCAATTTGGATGCAGCCATCCTAATCTGAAACCTAATGTAAAAATAATAATTTTTCCACTTTATTTGTTGTTTATAAGGAACTGTATTAAACGAGCAGTAAAATCGTGCTTACACACTTGCACACACGCATATCATTTCAAAACTTATTTTTATTTCTTATAATTCATAGATAATATCTGTTAGGCCGGTGTTATTCTTGCGGAATATCCGCAATATTGAAATTCATATATTTAAATATTACTTGACACATTAAATTGGAATTTCCAAACAGAAATGAAAAACCGATATACGTTAAATGTATGTAATATTAAAGTCGACTGCCGCATTGTTCGTGTTAATACAATATGAAACACGGTTATGAAGCTTAAGAAGAAATAATTTGTGTATATAATACGCATCAATTTCTTTTTTTAATTTTTTTTTTTTTTTTGGACAACAAAGTTATTGAAATTGAAATATAGATTGTGTATTGTATGATAATAATAATTATACGACAATTTATATACATTTTTTTTTGCTTGTGGTTGATTGGCTTGGATGTTTTTTGAGTCATTTTATTGCCTGCCTACAAGTATATAATTGCATTTGTTGTATTCTTTTAGAAAATTGCACTACTTAAAATTATTTGACAAATACGAAATAGTGTGATTTTTAATATTAAAAAATTATTATGTAAGTGTTTACACACAAACAATACAGGGAAAATAAATTTACACGTTAGGTAAATGTTTTAATTTGGCGTAATCGACGAGGGAACAAAAATTCATATTACTAAGTCAACTGGACCTATATTTTGCTTCCGTACAACAGTAAAAGGCACAACTTTTGTATCATTCGTGGTTAAAAAACACACTAAATATAATTCTCGTGGACCAATAAAATTACGCACATTGCTACAACTCGAATGGTTTTTTAAATGATCAAGTTCACACTCCACAGAAGATCTCATACAAAGGTATCCAAATATACGAGTAATAATTTAAAAAAATTCAAATTGCCTTTTATTCGCAGACGACATTAAACTGTTTAAAAAAATTACATCAATTGAGGAAGCTGCCTATGCATCTTCTGGAGGATCTTAATAGTCTTCTTAAATGGTGCACTGAAAATGGTTTGATCATTAAATACTAAAAAATGTGCCAATATAACATTTTCATTGAAGAAAAATAATATTCTAAACTTTAATTATACCTTAAGTAATGAAAATTTATCACGTAAAGAATCCATTAGTGATTTAGGTGTAATTTTTGATACCAGAATTACTTTTAAATATTACGTTGATCACATCAAAAATAAAGCTTTCAGGAAACTTGGATTCGTAAAACGTTTAGGTAATAATTTTAAAGATGTTTTGGCTTTTAAGACTTTATACTTCGCATTAGTTCGTTCCAATTTGGAATATGAGTCATTAATTTGGAAATCTGATAATCTTGGTCAAATTTGTTGTATGTCTAAAGTGCAGAATAATTTTTCAAGATTTTTGTCTTACAAATCTCGTATAGAAAGAATTCCTTATTCTGAATATGATGCTGTGAATAATTTTTTCCATATAGGTACTCCACTGAATAAGCGATTTTTTTTACAAAACATTAAATTTTTATTTAAGCTGCTCAATAACTGTAAAGACTGTCCTGAACTTATCAAACGGATATTTTTCAAAATTAATCTAATAAATTTCAGAAATAAAGATTTATATTATGTTACTAATGTGAAAACTAATTATTTAATGTTTTCTCCTGCTAATATTCTTATGTCTGATGGTAAACCTCCTTAATAAAATGCATACTAACATATCTAAGTTAACGTGTTATTGTCTTTTTATTTTGTAATACGTAATATCTATTCTCGCAAGACTACTTTGTACTTCTTAATTGTATTTAACTATGTTTTAGATTCTGAACGAAGTGAAGAAGCTAGTGTTTTTACAATGATGTTTTTATTATTTTTTTTTCTTTTTCTTTTTTTTTCTATGTACAACTTTTCGTATGGAAATACTTATCCAAAAGTTTCGATCAATAACTTTTTGAAACCGAATTTACCTCTAGATTGTACTTTAATGAGGTCATTTTTTGAATTTCTCTATTCTCCAATTTTTTTTTTTTGGAAAAAACTACCCAAAATTTGACAAAAACGACTCGGAAATCATATGAAACAATGTGAAAAAAAAATTTTGGAAATTTATCTAACATTTTTTTTTTCATTTATTTTTATATTATTAACTTACCTCGTTCAGAATCGTTATATTGAAGAAATGATTTATCGTTTCTTTAAAATTAAATACACCCGTCAAGAAAATCCCACTCGTCGTGCGAAGAACACCCATCGTGCGAAGTATGTCCGGTTTTTTTCTTTGTTTTATTTTGCTACATTTGTTTTAATTACCTGTATAAACGTATTATATGTTGAATGATTTTTTTTTTTTTTGTATTTTTAAGCACAAAAGCTAGCTTTACCTAGCTCTAGACTTTATGGTAATAATTTTTTCTCACAGGTGACAAAATCAATCAATGCGCTGCATGTGAGAAAAAAATCTCAATATCAAATTTACCAAAAAATTTATTTTAGTCTTGCAAGTGATTAAGTCAATCAAAGAACTGCATGCATGATTAAAAATATGTATGTTTGTTTTTTATCAACAAGAGTTTGTTACACAGCAACAGAAAAGGTACACTTCAAAAGGTACGTATTTTAAAAGCCGGACATACTTCGCACGATGGGTGTTCTTCGCACGACGGGTGGGATTCTCTTGACGAGTGTATTTAATTTTAAAGAAACGATAAATCATTTCTTCAATAAAAAGATTCTGAACGAGGGAAGTTAATAATATAAAAAATAAATGAGAAAAAAAAATGTTAGAAAAATGTTCAAAATTTTTTTTCACATATTCAAAATTTTCTTGCGCCAAAATCTTTTTTATAGGATTTTCTATCTATGTTTGAATTTTCATAAAATTCGGATCAAAAAATCATGGTTTCCGAGTCGTTTTTGTCAAATTTTGGGTAGTTTTTTCAAAAAAAAAAAAAATTGAAGAATTGAGAAATTCGAAAAATGACATCTTTAAAGTACGATCTAGAGGCAAATCCGGTTTCAAAAAGTTATTAATCGAAACTTTTGAACAAGCATTTCTATACGAAAAGTTGTACACAGAAAAAAATAATAAACATCATTGTAAAAACACTAGCTTCTTCACTTCGTTCAGAATCTAAAAAATAATTTAAATAAAATGAAAACTCGAAAAATATAGTAAGACAAATACTAAATTACTGATGCTTTGTTTTCAAATACATATTAAATAAAAATTATTTCAACAGAGAAATAATATGAACACAGGAAGTAAAAAAAAATAAAATAGCTTGACTTCAAAAAAGGAATCCCGACCACTCTATTCGACAAGTTTTTTTTCAACACGAATTTTTCGATTCGACGTCGACCCAAACGTCAAGACCACACTCTTTGACGTCATCTTTACAATATTTACTAATACTTATATGCATGTGATCTTTCTCACTAGCTAGTTTCCACACAATATATTTTCTTATGTCTTTGCAGCATTTTGCATCATTGACAAATTTTTCTTATCAGTAATGTATTTAGGGGCAGGCTAAGTAGGCTGGAGCCTAAGGTGATTTTTTATAGGGGAGGCGGTTTTTTTTTTTAAGAAATAAGATTTTTTAGGAATTTAAATATTTTATATATTATTATTTATATTTAAATATATTATATATGATATAAATATAAATATAATTATATTGAAAAAAGCCGGACATACTTCGCACGACGGGTGGTATCCTTTTGACGGGCATATTAAATTTTAAAGAAACGATAAATCATTTCTTCAGTAAAACGATTCTGAACGAAGGAAGTTAATAATATAAGAAACATTGAAGAATTGAGAAATTCAAAAAAAGTCGTCTTTAAAGTACGATCTAGAGGCAAATCCGGTTTCAAAAAATTATTAATCGAAATTTTTGGACAAGTATTTCTATACGAAAAGTGGAAAACAGAAAAAAAAAATAAATATCATTGTAAAAACACTAGATTCTTCACTTCATTTAGAATCTAAAATTCTAGAACTTGAATTATAGATTTAACATTTCTCCGTAAAATATAACTGTTTTTGTGTTTTGACCTTTAAAATTGCGCTTTATTTCCATTAAAAACATATTATTAATTCAGTAATAAAAATCAATATATCGTGGTGGAATGATAAATGCAATAAAATAAAACTGCTAAAAAGTAATTATACGAGGTTATGAATCACATTTCTGTTCTATTACAATTAAATTATACCTAAAATAATAATTAGACCATTCAGTGAAAATATCCATATTGATCATTAATATAGGAATGTTTATAATTTTAACAAACAAAAAGATAAATTAGAGAATAGAAGAGAAATTTGATTCATAAATCCGCAATTACTTTTTAGCAGTTTTATTTTATTGCATTTATCAGTACACGATAATTTCTAATTTAATTTTCTGTTTATCAAAATTATAAATATTCCTATACCAATGATCAATGTGGATATTTTCATTGAACTATCCAATTATTATTGTAGGTATAATTAGGTATAATTTCACCATAATTTACTAGAGGCTAGTATTTTATTACATTTAAAAGCAAAAGAATACATAAAATATTATATAACAATGGTAAATTATCAAAATAATAATAATAATAAAAAATAAAAAAATAAAAAATAAACTTCATTGTAAAACACTAGCTTCTTCACTTCGCTCAGAATCTAAAAAAGTATGGAATTTTATTTTTAAAAATAATTTTACTAAAAATGTACATTCTGATTGATCATAACTAATAAATGAAAAACTAAATGTATTGTACTCGTAAAAAAAAGCGGGGAGCAATAGTTTATGAACAACAACTAAAAAATGCCAACTTGTTTAACAATGTTAAACTTCATTTGTCTAATTTGAAGATTTAATATCAAATTTGAAAAATGTATACAAAAAAATTTTAAAAGAATGGTTCAGACTAAATATTGTTTGTTCCTTAGTTGCGTGAGTGTATAAATGGATGGTTGGGGTAGCAGAATAATTTAGCCTAGTGTTTCCCAAACTGTGGTCCGTGGACCTAGTTGATCACTGTATGTTAGCATACCTACCTAACAATTTAATTAAGTAATTTTGTTATTGGCATATTATAGAAATTGAAGGTCCGATATTAAAATAACCTAACAACTAATGCCTAATATTCCAGGAAAGTAACTGATTTTTTTTTTTTTATGCGTCATTATTAATTGATTATAATGACTTACCAAAAATCCAAAAATTTAAAATTGTTTTTTCCATTAATATTGATAATAATTATTGAAATATATATATTTTTTAATTGTTGTATTTGAAATTTAAAATTAGTTGTTACGTCCTTTTAATAGTAGACTCTCGAAACGAAAAATTAAATCTATTAGTACTTTTAATACTTACCATGTTCTACTAACTTTTTTGTTCCGCGTTATCCGTGTAAGTGATTCACAGATGAACAGACCAACAGGACTACAATGACAGTCGACAACGCATCAATTTAAAAGTGACACAAAAATTGAAAAGTAGGATATTATCTTATAAATATTTTGTGCTATTATTAAACATCGATTTATCATATAAAAACTATGATGACAATATTAGCACGTAAATATTTCTTTGACCATTATGGCTAGAGCCACATCACGATGTTGAGGAAGATTTTCTCAACATGGTGGACCACACTATGCGTTTTATTGGGTGCCGAAAAATTAATTCCCGATAAACCGCAATTTACCAAATTTCTTTGTATTTTTCACACAAAAAAATTGTAAATATAAATATTATATTACCATAACTTTTATTCAGACGTAAAAATAAACTTATGTTTGGATCCTGTGGAAGGACCTAGGACCCCCTCCCCCGAATATACGCCACTAATTGGACTACTGGTAAACGTTTGAAAAAAATAGCGAATTTAAGTCGACTAAATAATTGAAAAATAATGTCAATTCTACAAATAGCTCAAAACCAAAAATTCACATAAAATACCAAATACCATTTACACTACTTATAGAAAGGTTGACGATTTATGAATTATTTAAAATAGATTTTTATTGCTTTTTTTCATTTTTACAAACACATTTATTACCTCACACACATCTACACAATGATCAAGTACCCAACATTATTACATAAAATTTGTTCATCAGGAGTGGATATCATGTTTGTTTAGAAAAAGGAGAACCATGTCTTTTTCAATAATAATATTAATTACTTTTATTATTATCAGTTCTCTTTTTTTACTTCACTTTTGACATAATAAAATTCACAATTAATATTTTGTTTCACAACTAATTCTAATACATAATATATACTATAGGTATTATTATATATTAATAAAATGTAAATTTGCCAAAGTGATATTAAGTAAATGTCTTAACAATTTAGTTAATGAATACATAGTAAAATTTTGAGATCATATATAGTTGTTGCACAAAAGTACAAAAAAAAAAAAAAAATTAAAATTAAAAAGGTGTAAAAGTAAATAATACAAAAATTAAATCACAAAATTTTGATACATAAAAAAGTAAGAGTAATATATTTGTAATCTAAGTTTATAAAAAGAAGTATAAATGAACATATTAAAAATAAACTACAATTTTAAAATTTTGTAATGATTAAAAGTTTCCATCAGCAAAAATATTCATGTAACAGATCCATCAATTATTAACATTTTATCGATGACTTTTTTTCTTTGAATTAATACGTCCCCAAAGTTCTAACAATATCAGCTGAAAAAGTATAAAAAAAAAATTCACCTAAGTAAAAAGTTTCAAAATTATGTTAGATTTCAATATGATTTTTAGAAAAAATAAATTAACTAGATTAACAACAAGTAGATTGTATTAAAACCAAGAAATTTCAGTGTTCTACATGAAGAATGCTGTTTTAAATATTTGAATTTGATAATTTATATAATTTTTCAAAACAACTTAATGAAAAAAATAATTTTTTATTTCATTATTTGTTTAACAAAATATGGAATTATTATAAATTAAAAATAAAAATCTATTAAATAATTATTCTTAGAAAATTTAACAAAAATTTGTTAGTGCTGCTCAGATATGTGATTTACCTACTTGAATATGAGATCTAAATAGTGAACATAGCTTTAGGAGACATATAAATCAATTACTTTAAAGACACTGAGAGACAGTTCACTCCACGCCTCCTTTTTTCATTGCTCACTTTTCAAAACTTAACTCTCGCTTTATATTTGCGAATCAAATCGATAAATTTATCAATTTGTTGTGAAAGATCACAACATTATTCGATAGGCAATAGTTTTTTTAGTTTGGGATTTTCATATTTAAAAGTTGGCGCACATGACTTTCAGTTTTTGACAAATTTTAGAATTTTAAGTTTTGTTTTTTATCAATTGAGTTAAAGAGGATCACTCCAATTTTAAGTGGCCATCATCAATAATAAATTGCCAATCAATGATACTATTCTATAAATAAATATTATTAAATATAGGTATTAATATTTATTACCTATTCAGATAAGTAGTTGAACTGAATATATATGCGATTATAAAAGATATCAAAAATTCCATTAATTTAATACTAATAATATTGAATAATCAACTGTATGGTTCAAAAATCTTTTGAGTAGGTTACAAGTTATTCAAAATGTACTTCAGTTTTTGCAAACATTATTTAAATAATCAAGTATGGTACATGGTACTAACTTTTACAAAAAAAAAAGTCATCAAAATTATTATCATAATTTATATGAATATTTGAAAAAAATTTAAAACAAAATAAAGAACTCAATAACCATCAACTGAAGAGAACACAATATATCATATTTTTAACAGACCTATTATAAAAATCCATTCCGTTATATGGAACTGAACAAATGCAAACTTAAAAAAAATGCATTGTACAGAAGAATTTATATAATCATACTTAATTAGTCAACAAAGGAATTTGTATAATCTCAAACTTTGCCAACCCTGAATAAATCTTAGAGTAAATGAATGTGTTTCTTTTTTAGCAGTCTATGTCCGTTGTTGTAAAGAACAAAGTAGATTAGAGAGATTTTTCTTCCATAAAATTATTTTCCATACTCACCAAATAAAAAAATGGAAAAGTTGGTGGAAAAGTTTTTTTGTTATCCCCTTATATAAAATAAAAATATTTAGCACATCTTAGACCAGAGGTTCCTAAGCTTTTTTGTCATGTAAACCATTTGTCAATTTTCTTTAGACCCCCCTAATATTGCATTTTACAAATTGATGAGCATATTTTTGAAATCCGACACAAAGTAACTTCTCTGGAAGTAGTTATTTTTGAAGGGAAAAGTTCTGAAATAAAAAACAAGTAAAATTTGTTTTTATTCTTATAATTTATTTTTTTTATTTATTAATTTAATAATCTATTTATCTTTTTTTTTTCTAATAAAACATTATAAAATGCAAATAAGTCTAATTACATTTTTAAGTGAAATAAATACACAAAAAATTTTTAATTTTAACGAGAGGAAAAAGAGGAATTATCCTTTGATAGTACAATAGTACATTTACAATATTTAGCTTGAAATCAGTTAACTTTAACCTTAAATCTCTTCAATCGATGATTTCCTACCTGTCTTTTTTATTTATAATTATTATTATTTTTTTTTTTGTACCTAAGTAAAAAGATTGGTAATCATCAGAACTTGAAGCTACTTATAATTAACAATAGATTTATGCAATTATTTTATGCATAACGTGCCACCATTAAAGGACACATTAATTGTTATCGATAATATATTTTACCGTTTATATTGCGGCAATACGCCCATTCTTGAATTGTTGTTAATAAATGTTGTGGACCCCTGTTTGCATTTCATGCACCCCCAATTTATTTTTCACTAATGTAAACCCCTTAAAGATTAGAGTAGACCCTCGAGGTTCGATGTAGACCACATTGGGAACCTCTGTCTTAAACATATGTCAAAACTTGTGTTGGACAAAACAATACTAGAGTTCGCTGATGACTATATCATACTATTCTAATAGACAGTAGTGCAGACCTCAAGCAAACAAGATTATTTCGAACACAATCCGAATTGGTGCATCAACGACTTCAATATTTATTTGTTGTTTACCCTCTTAAAGAAAAATATTTTTCCACAAATGATTAAAAATATTATTATTACACATATAAAAAAGAATTAAATGAAAAATATTAATTCTAGATTGATAATAATTAATTCCTAAAGTTGTATGGTAAATCTGTGATTGAATATCTACAAGTATTTATATAGATATTGACAGTTAGTCAGGAATAGGTGGCATTATCTGTTTTAGTTTAAATAGAGTAAATTGAACAAAGTAAAAGTAATCAGTTTGATAAATGTCCAGATTTACAAATTCAAATTTAAATCATATTATTTATTTGTTTATAATAAGGGTCATAAGAACTTACATTAGGTAGATGATTCGTGGAATATTTCTTGCACATCATAATAACGCATATTTTTTCTTAGTGATTCCAAACGTATAAAGGCTGCTTCTTTAGTACTTCGAGAACGCCTTAAAGAAATAATAATAAAACATATTTTTTGAAATTAAATATCTTATAAACAAGTTAATACTTAATCTTTTTAATTTGTTTTTTCCCCATCAATTAAAATACACAAACAAACCTGGCTATATATTTTCCATCCAGATTAGATTTTTTGACATCAACTGAATTAATTTTACTTTTAAATTTACTTGCTAAACTTCTAATATTCCCATAAATTTTATTCGATAATTTACAAAACACCATATAAAAAATACTTGGTAAAAAAAAAATTAATTACATTATAAGACTTTTCAGATTTTGTATTTAATCACCATTTATGTCTCTTTTTTTTCATTTTTCCTGATCTCTTTTTTAACATTGTTTCTAATTTTAAGCCTATAAATGTGTAATAATTGAATGAAAATTAAATTATTAAATGATTTAACACAAAATTATTTCTATGAATTTGCATACTTCTTAACTTTGGGACTTGGTTTAATTTTTCCAATTGTGTTCAATGTACTTTCATGTCTAGGTTTAGATAATGAACACTTGGCCATTGGTAACTGCATATCTTTTCTTACACTTGATACATTATTCACACTATTTGCAATAGACACTGGCAGTGCAAGAGTGCTTTCTTTTTTTTTCTAAAATACAAAACAATATTACATAAATTGATTGAAAATTAAACACATAATTTAGATAAGTATAATAGCATACAGTTTTTCTTAATGTCTTCTCAGTAGCAATATTTTGTGTGGATAGAAAGCTTTGAGGCTTGTTAAAAAAATCTAAATGTGGAAGTGATAAACTTGTACCTGTAAATAAAATAATAAAAATATATTTTACCCAAAATTCAAAATCAATTTAATTACGTCGAAAACAAAGAAAATGAATGAAGTCTTCAGTGCTTGGTAGTTTTTTAGGTTGTTGAATTGCATTTGTAGACACTACTGAATTCAGTTTTTGAGTACTTCTGGTGGGTAATAATGCATTTTGGGCAAATTTACGCCGAGCTTTTTCCATGATTCTAAAATAATTCATTAATAATCTTACTTAAAAATTTCAAGTAAATAATATGAAATATTTCAATTAAATAGTAGACAAAGAATTTATTTAAACTAAATAATATTAACACAATTTTTTAGTGTAGACGAGATAGACCAAAAATGGCATCAATTAAGAAAGTCGAGATAACAAGCAGAACTTTTCTGAAAATCATTAAGAGGAGCCCCTTAAAACATACCAAAAATACTACCTCATCCCTTTCTGCTTAATATTATAGAGATGTTGATCCCCCTCTCCCAAAATGCAGTTTTTTCAAAAATATTTGTAAATCATTAAACTTATCACAAAACTTTTTTTGTAGGTGCAAAGGTTAAGTTAGAAAAGCAGTCAGAAGATGGCCATTTTTGATAATAGTAAATTATTTACGGTATTTGCTCACACATTTTAGTGGCAGAATATATTCACAGACCATAATATATAATATAATGATTTAGGAAGACGAGGTAACATTATGTATATGAAATTTTTAGAAAGATTTTACTTACTAACCAAACTTTATAAAAATTTAAATATTAAAAACATTCAAATAACTAGAAATATAAATTAAATAACCATCAAAGATTAAACATGTTATTATTAGCATAATATCATATAGTACTACTAAATAACTTTAATCAAGTCTCTTTAATTGAAACTATCATTCATATTCTAAACTGCATGCTTTACAATGGAATGATAAAAAGGGTTTGGAGGAGTGAACACTCTTCAAAATTTTGGATGAATTGATAATATTCATACTCTAGAAGTAATGAAGCACATATATAAATGAAATAATAATAGGTGTAACAAGATTATCCGATGAATAAATATTTCAAATGTATTTTAAATTAATTCATAATTTAGACACGTTGATAAAAATTACTTGTCCAAAAATGTTGTCAGTGCCAGATTGGCCAAAAAAACCGGCCCGAAACGAACAACATTGATATGTTATATGTAACAACATTGATATGTATATTGCGGCGGCCCATATTTCCAACCCTAAAACTCATTTTCATAAAATTTTATTAAAATTAAAAAGCCGAAAATATTTCATATTATGGGTGTTCTTCGCATTTTGGGTGGGATACTCTTGATCTAAGTGTGTTGAATTTTTAATTTTATACAGGGTATATATCATGTTTAGCAATTGTATTTAAAAATAGAATAATCCATGTCCATTGAATTATTTTTGAAAATTAAATTAATTTTGCCATATTTTTAAGTTTAAAACTCTTTTGATTAAAAATTACAACAACTGATTTTAATAAAAACGTAAATATGAAATGAATTGACCTCTATTTGAGTAAGCTTGTATACAATTTCTTGTTTTAAAAATAACAAAAAATAAATTGAATATGTTATGTAATAATAAGGAAAATAAATCTTACATTATTTAGATTAATCATTAGTTAACCACAATTAGAACTTTAAACGTGTGAACGTCTTATATTTTAAAGTGAAAAGTTGTAGTAATTAATATAATTTATTATATATTAATAAATAGCGAACAAATTTTTTTTATATGTTAAATCAACTAATGGATGTGTAAGAAAACTATAATTTTTGCTCTCCAAGTTAAAATAGTTCACCCCACAACTGGTGATTTATACTCGTTTTTTTAAACTAAATGTTCATATATTATGTTTGTACATTACTTTATTTAGCATTACTTTAATAGCACAAAAATGTGTTGAATGCCAGGAACATTATCAACATTAATTAACGAGCAATCAAAATTATTCTTAACTGCCAGTAAAACCCCACCGCCTCTACTATTTAACACATTGTCTCTATTGTCTCTAAATACATTATATTCGTAAAGTCATAATTCCATATTAATAATAGAATCATTAAGCCATGTTTCAGATAAATATAATAAATCACAACATAAATAACTAACTGAATTACGAAAAAAAGGAAGTTTAGTTCTAAGACCTCTAACATTTTGGTAAATTACGTGGAGATTAAAAAATCCTGGGGTTTAGATGTTGAAACTGCAATATTTTTTACGATTCGTGGAACTCCTTTAAAAAATTTGATTATTAATCCGGTTTCGCCATTTGATGAGCGGGCAGCCAACTCTTCACGTAGCTTCTTCATGGAATCTCTTTGATACAGAGTACGATCCGAACTAATGATTATCCGAGAAGGAGGAATTTGAAGAGAGAGTTTTCGTTTATTTTTTAAAATATCGAAAGTATTTGATGACGTCGAAAATAAAGCTTTAATAGGGCGCAATTTGCCACTTTGGTAACGGCCCAAGCGAATAACTTTCAACGGTACAATTTCAGAGTCCACAACAATAGATTTAATAGTATTATTAATCTGATTAAAATCATGGGTAATATGTTCATCAGATAGATTAGAGTCACATTCTTCAATATTATAAAAAATGAGATTAGTTGCTCGACTATTTTGATCATTAATTTCATTAATAATAAACTCATTATGAAGTGAATTATTAGAATGTTCGATTGAGAATTTTTCAAACCTTCAACTTCAATAAGTAATTTCTTTATTAATACTTTTAATTGAGGTAAGTACTCAGATAGTACTTTAGAGAGATAATTTTCCAATTTCTCAATACTTTTTCCAAAAACGGGAAAAACTGTCGAAAAATTGACGAAAAACGGAAAAATACGCAATTACCGCAATTTTCGTAAAATTGAAAATTGCTTTTTGACATAACTTTTAAAATAATGCAGCTCTTGAAGAGACTTGAAATTTTCACCAACCACTAAAAATAGTAACAAGAATGTTTCATAAAAATTTTAAAAAAATTTGATCAATTTTGAGTTAAGAACGGCATTTTGAAAATTTCTCATTTTTTGTTAGTTTTTAAGTAATAAAATTTTTGATTTTTGATGTTAAGACTTGAAAATTTAATATGATCTCACTGACATATATGTCTAATTGACCTGAAAAAATCTCGAAAATTGTTAGTCAATATTTTTTTTTATACCCGTTTAAAGTTAGAATTTCGACGAAATTCGTTAGTTTTGCCTAAAATTACGCACTTCAACGAACATATAACAAAATTGGCCAAACCGATTGTTTCGAAATTTGGTGCCTAGATAGAAAATTTAATTGCGAATATTTTGGTGCAAAAAAATTTTTTACAGACGAATAATTAAACATTTTACAAGGGTTTAATTGAAAAAAAAATCGGGGAAATTACAGTTAGATATCTCCTAATATCTATAGATTATAGATATGCGATAATATATTTTAAATTCATAATATTATAAAGAACCTAAAATTTTGTTTGAAGAAAACAGATAAAACATTTAAAATTCTATATTTATTCAAATAGTGGTCAAAACTGTTTTGATTATCAACTCCAGTGCAAACCACTTTATTTGTTATAAAGGATGACAATTTCTAGTTCGTGGTTAATGTTATTTTTGTAGACTAAAGCCGGGTTTACACGATGCGTATTACTTGTCATTAGTACTTGTCACTCGCACTCGCACATTGCGTGTAAACAGTAAAAATAGTGCTTAGTATTAGTAAAACCGGGAGTGCGAGTGAATAGAACGCCGTTCTATTTCCTAACGACAAGTAGCTACCCCCTCCATGAATCTACTGTACTCGCGGTTGCACTCGCAACGTATGACCGCCTGATGATAGTGCTTAGTAATAGTGATAACAAAATATTTGTGTTATCACGTGAGCGGCGCACGTTGCACACTGTGATAATATCAATAATAAATATTGTTCGTTATATTAATATTTTTAAATACATTTAATTATTTTATTAAGTCTAAAGTATTAAAATGGCTGAAAAGTGGAATGCACAAACCACTACAAAGTTTATTAAGGAGTTTAAATCACACGAATGTCTATGGAACACTAAAAACGGTTATTACAAAAATAAACACATGCGTAAAGCGGCATTCCAAAAAATTGTTGTCGAAATGGCTATTGACGGTTTCAACGTAGCTGAAGTAAAAGTAAAATGAGAAACCTAAAATCGACGTACTATCAAGAAAAAAAAAATTGAAAAATCAAAATCATCAGGAAATAGTGGTGACAATGTGTATGTTCCAAACATTAAATGGTTTACAGAGATGAACGCATTATTAAAAGATTCAGATGAACGTAGGAAAACTATTGATAACGTAAGTATTGTATTGTGTTACAATTTCTTAACACTCAGTTTAAAATTGTTTTTGGTATAACTAATTATTTTTGACTAAGTAGTTATATAAAATTTTCATGTTTTTAATCATAAAATATTTAAGACATTTTAGATAAACTGAAATTTGTTTTTACCTTAATATTACAATAAATTTTATAATTATTAATAAATCTTAAACTTAACTGCTATAATATTAATATATAAATACATATTTATTGTATTATGAAACCCGTTGAATTCAATGTATCATTCTGGATTGCCATGAGACAGCACCCTCGTTTACAAAATAATTACTAAGTTTTTCCCTTATTTCTCTGGCCTGTCTTTGTGTGTGATTACTTCTTACTCGTTCAATACTCGGCATTAATATTAGGTTTTCCTGTCTCCATGTACCTGGTATAATCTCCCCAGTGTCTAAATTTTCATAGTCTACATTGTCTCTCATTAAATAATTATTTGATGTCTTCCTCAGCCAGTTATGTAAAGCACAAGATGTACGTATAATTTTATCTATTGTGGACACATCTGTTCCAATAGGTTTTTCAAAAATCCTAAATCTGGACACTAGGATGCCAAGTGCATTTTCAACTATTCTCCGCGCTCTAAATAGTCTGTAATTAAAAATCTTCTGTTCATACGTCAGAGGTGAGTGTTGGTAAGGTTTTAATAAATATGGTTTGAGTGGAAATGCTGCATCTCCTACTAAAAAACCACCAGTTGGTAACATGCCTTTTTCAAGATCATTTAAAATAGAACTATTTTGGAAAACACCGCCATCCGAGCATCTCCCATTAGCACCAACATTAATATAGCTAAAACAATAATCATCATCAACAACTGCTAATAAAATTATACTGTTTGACCCTTTATAGTTATAAAAATCACTGCCACAATCAGGTGGTGCACGAATCATTACATGTTTCCCGTCTATGGCCCCATATGCCCCTGGAAAATTCCATCTTGAATTAAAACCTCTTTCTACTATATTCCATTCATCATGAGTAGTAGGTACCTGAAACATTGTATTTAATAAAATTAATTTTAATAGACTTCAAATAGTTCTAAAGTTTTTACAATTTTTTTTTAATATTATTTCCTACAGATAAACTTGTATATACTTTTTTTAAATTTTTATTTTCTATTAATTAATAGTACATTAATTGATTGGTAAAGAAATAGTCATTATTAATTTTGTAAAATGTTATGAAAGAAAAGTAAATCTTATTTTTTATATTTTTAGTGCACTTCTTTATGTAAATTTAATTTATGCATACATTTATATTACATACATACATATGTCTTTATGTATACATTTATGTAAATGTCAATTTATTACTAAATATTTTTATTTTCAGATCGTAACCAATTCTAGTTCTCAAAATGATACTTAAAGTATTGAATGTCAATACATCCAATAGACTGAAGTAAATAATATTGACATTATACCTAAGAATTCAGGAGAAACATTCAAAAGTAATAGAGAACCTAGCAAAACAAACAAAAAAGATACCCAGAGAAAAGGCATTTTTCGTACAATAAATGAACTGAAACAACTACAAGAAATGATAAAAGATCAGTCAGAAGTACCAGAAAACCAGATTGCTTTGGGAAGAGTGTGGCATCCCAACTAAAATAATTAAATTATGAAAATGCATTGATCGCTCAATCTAGAATACAAGCAATATTGAGTGAACTGGCTATTCAAAACTTTAGGAGGCCATATTCTAGTATGTCAAATATGACAAGTTCAACTGATAGATCAGATCTATTATCACCTGATAATGATGATAGTAATGATATTTTAGCTAAGGCAGTAGGCATCTCTATAATCAATGAAGATTATCAATATTAAAATATTACAATTTTATTTTTTATTATTATTATGTTTTTTCAATGTTTTAAGTTTTAAAGTTTAATTTGCTATTATTATTATAATGTTGTTTGTTATGTCATAATTATTAATTCTTATAAAATGTTTTACAATTTCATTTCCTATTATTATTAAGTTTTTTTAATGTTAAGTTTTAAAATTTAATTTGCTATTATTATAATGTTATTTGTTATTTAATAATAATTAATTCTTATAAAATATTATTTTAGATTCTGAACGAAGTGAAGAAGCTTATGATTTTACAATGATGTTTATTTTTTTTTATTTTTTCTCTTTCTGTAAACACTTTTTCGTATAGAAATACTGGACCAAAAGTTTCGATCAGTATCTCTATAGAACCAGAATCATACCCAGATAATACTTTAGAGAGGTCATTTTTCCAATTTCTCAATACTTTTTCCAAGCGCGGTGAAAAACTGTCGAAAAATTAACGAAAAACGGCAAAATATGCAGTTACCGGAATTTTCGTAAAATTGAAAATTTAT
>JAIPRM010002131.1:2247-32289 GCA_025469315.1 Stegophylla sp. TES_Ste_2020 | reverse complement strand
ACATATAAATAATTTGTACGTATAAAATTTTCAGATTAAAATGAATTGACCAGCGAGGCGTTACTATTTTTACTAATAAATTATAAATTAATAAATTGGTTTTGCTTATATTCTTGGGTTTTTTTTTAAATTGTATCAATAAGTCGCCCCCCCCTTGAAAATAGGGCCAGAGACGCCCTTGACCTAACCTAAGTAAACAATTAATATGCGAATAATTATCTCTTTTCAAAAGTTATTCTATCTTCAAATTATTTTTAGATTCTGAGTGAAGTGAGGAAGGTAGTGCTTTCACAATGATGTTTACTTCTATAAATATATATTTCTTTTTTATGTAAACACTTTTTTGTACAGAAATATTTGATCAAAATTTTCAAAAGTTAAAAAAATTATGAGAAATAGTACTGTAGTACCTTATTAATTATAATTAAAAACTTGAATTCATAAACCAAAATTTCAACATGGGCCAACAGGCGGGCCACGACCCGGTCGGGTCCGCTTTTGGCGCCACCACTGCATATTTAGCATATACCTAGTTGATTTTTTTAAAGTTTTAACATATTTCCAACATATTCAAGAAAATCCTTTTTCAGGGTCGATAAACATTTTTTTCTAAATTATATCAAGTTAGTAGGTAAAAAATGTATAAAACTATTCATAAAATACAAATTTTTTTACAACATAATTTTTTCCCCTGCGTATTTATGAACTGCATATTTTCAGATTTTTAGTGCGTATAAATACATATATACTTAAACTTTTTAAAGCATGTTTAATGCATATTTTTCCAATTTTTAGTGCATTATCGCATGCTCATTTATGCATTTCTAAGTACATGAACTTTTATGATCCCCGTTTATCATTATTATAATGCGGTATATGAAAAAAGGGTTCTCCTGCGCCGTGGCAGCGAAAAAGAGATGACGAGAAAACACACACGAGCTCGCGAGACGGATGCTGCGGTGGCGGCAACACACGTTTGGCAAGCGTCGCGAGAATGCGATTATTTTACCTCGTCGGCCCTCTGACAGACGTCAACTTTTATAAAGGGTGAGCGAGTATATGTAAGTGTGTGTATGTGTGTGTAGATATATCCTCGAGTCCGGCAAGTCTGGTACTAGGCCAAAATACACCCAACTCCCCCACGTATCATGCACGCGCGTATTTTAGGTTTTTTTCTCTATATTTTATCATAATAATTTCCCGCGAGACGAATGACGGCCATCGACGTTTTACCGATTCTCGCCATTCATTCATCGCGCGCGCGCACCTTAACCAAAGCAGTTACTTCGGAGATGCCAATGATGCAGTCGAGATGATGACGTCACGCCGGCACGTGTTGCGTCTCCGTCGTATCCGATACATTCAAACATAGCAAAAATTTGCATGCGGTACAATCGATTTCGTCGTATTGTTTTTTGGCTTTAAAACTAGAGTTAATCGACCTAACGTACAAATTTAAAACCAGAACATCATCTGTATGTATATGTGTGTGCGTACGTGCGTGCGTGCGTGTGTGTACTGTATAACGGAAACTAAAATTTTGAAAATTTTGTACTGTACCCTTATTATTTTGAACACATTTGTTCTCACGCATTACTTTCGATAAAAATGTTGTATTGTTAATAAATATAATATTTCATTAATCGTTCAGCATCATTAAAACCAATAATAATGAGTTGTCACCCACGATTTTGAAGAGACTCAGCCATCTTGGCCAGGAACTTAGCCCAGGCAGGGTCCATTGGGTCTGAACCCTTCTCAGAAATATCATCAACGATATATTATTTTTATTTGTATACCTAATAATTATTAATTATATGTTAAACAACATATTACAAAAAGATACGGTTAGGACGCACATAAACATATATAAAAACCTTCGTATTAATCAAATTCCATAAAACCGCGTAGATCAGAAATCATATCAAGGTGGTACATTAGACAGGTCATTTATCAAAATTCTCATTACCTTTTCGACTTTTTTACATAAACCTGACGAAGAATCTAGTAAAATTAGCTAAATATTCCGTAAACGAGATTTTCATTTAAATCTATTCTATTAATTTCGTTATGACTCAGAAACAAACAAGACTAAAAACTTGAAATTTTCACCCATTATCAACAATAGCATAATTGATACGGGAAAAAATTTCAAAAAACGAATCTGATCATTTTCGAAGTAAGTATAGCATTTTTGAATCACATTGTTTTTAGTAAAGTTTTATCTAATCAAACGTTAAATTCTTGATATTATAAACAAAAAATTTAACGTAACTTCATTCGTACATATTATGTCTAATTAACCAGAAAAATCCCGAAATCGTATGTCAATTTTCATTTTTATTAACCGTTTAAAGTCAGAACAGGCCTTGGACACTCTGAAATATTATCAATAATTTGCGGCCATTTTGTTGGAGGAAATATTATCATTTATTAAATTGTGATAATATTGTTGTGATATTTACCAAGACTAAATTTAAAAAGACTAATTTTAAAAAGACTATATTTACGTTGTGGGCATAGACATAATAACACAGAATAATGACATAATAACATTTTACAAGGGTTCAATTGAAAAAAAATCGGAGAAAGTACGGATAAATCACCTATTTTATTACATATTTCTTAACACATGAAAGATTGAGGTAATGTTTTATTGCATCTTGTGTATTTTTCGACGCTGAATACGATGGTGTGAATTAAAATCCACGTACAACAATAGTTTTCTAATTTTTTCTAATTTAATTTTATTCTATTTTGAAAATTCAATATTTTCGGTTATTATACTAAATATCCACTATTTCACCTATAAAGTCAAGTAAAGTAGCGTGGCGTAGTCGTGGCGGAACCGGTCCATCACGCGACAATACCGGAGTTCGATTCCAGCCCGGCACTCCGAATTATTTGCTTTTTTTTTCTTTTATTATTAACTTCCTTCGTTCAGAATCGTTTTTATTGAAGAAATGATTTATCGTTTCTTTAAAATTCAATACATCCGTCAAGAGTATCTCATCTGACGTGCGAAGAACACCCCGACGAGCGAAGTACAGTTTTTTTTTTATTATTTTTCATATGAGAATCTTGATCTGTGAGTATTGTGGAATAAAAGAAAATGAAGATTTGTTTAATAAATAATTTTGAACCTAATATATTTTATGATATTATTTATTTTACCTTTTTCTTTTATTATAAGTCATACTTTGTTCACAAAATACATAGTTCTTTAGAATTAATTTTATTGTAAGATGATTTTTAATTTAAGTGAATTGTTAAATCAAAAATTGATTTATGAATAGTTTACTAATTTTTCAGAACATAATTTTTTTGGGGTTATATGGTCATCCTGATTTTTCCTCCAACAAAATGGTGGATCAGTTTTTCAGACAACCCTATGCTTCCTATGTAAATCCTTATCAGTGTCCATTCTGATTAATCTATTCTGTGGTCAGAATTTGAAAGAAACTGATCATTTTTACGTAACATAATTATTTATTTTTCTATCACTTTAAAATTTAAATTACGCTAACATTTTTTTCTACTAAATTATTCCTTATGTGTTTTTTTATACCTAGTATAATGTTCATGATAATTGGTCTAATAATTAATTTTTTCACAAATGTTTATATTTTAAAATTACCGCTCCAATAATGTCGGATAATCCAAATAATGGCAGATTTCTCTTCCTTTTATTATATACTAGTATACTTATACAAGAATCGTTTCATACAACTTTAACATACTCAATATAAACCAGACAATTGTTTTTGTCTATAATTAACTGTAGCTCCACTCAGAATTGATTTATTGAGCAATCATTTATTGTTTATTTTAAATTCAACTCGCCCACCAAGATAGTATAAGAAGAGTATCTCCCATCCAAGAAGCGAAGAATACCCATGGTGCGAAGTATATTCCCCTTTTTATAATTTTTTTTTAACTGGACCACCAACCGAAATAAAATCCTGGCTACGTCCTTGACTTTAGCCTCCACCCAACTGCATCCATGATAATTTAAGTAAATTTGCTCTACTGTTTTCCAACCTGTGAGGAATTCAACTTTAGGGGGCAATCAATATACTGCATTGGGTCGAGTTCAGTGTTCGTGAAATAACGAGAATTTTTTTTGGTAATTTTGTTAAAAAATAAATTTTAAATCTACTTTTATTTAATTAATATTTAGATTTTTTACTATTATTTCTGCTTTATATTTAATATAATGAATTAGTAAATTGATTTATATCTTATTTATAAAATAATGAAAATAAAAAGTCAATAGTTGTATACTAATAATAGATACGTATACTAATAATTTTTTAGTTTGGTTTATTTTATGGCCAACAAAAAATAATCAAAATTATAATTTAAAAAGGATAAGAATTTTAAAAAATTACAAGGGATGAATAGAATAAAAAGGTAGGGAACCACTGATTTACTTGAAGTAAAATAGATTCTGCTAAATGCGAATTTGCTGAATGTCGTAAGCTCGTTGCTAAGACGGGAACAAAATGTGTGACGTTATGGCGTTTGTGTGCGCTCGAGATGATAAAAATGTCTCCTCGTCATTTTGAACGTTTAACGGAACCGTACGGTGCGCGCGAATCGCTCTATCACGCCATATTTTCTCGTATATTGTACGCAGACTGCGTGCTAGCATGCGAGCAGCAGTTTCTGCAATAAAATAATAATAATTATTGTTATCAAAACGATTCCGGGTATGAGCAACAGCAGGGGCGGCGACAGACGAAACCGCAGCAGAAATGACGAGAATTCACGTATTTCTTTTGTGAAACTTCGTATTTCTTTTGTGAAACTTCGTTTTTTTTTCTTTTCAATCGCTTACGGCGTGAAATGCAAAAAAGTAAAACTACTCAGAAAGACATGTAAGTACCGTGTGCTTTCGAACGCTGTTCTTCCCGTAGTTTTATATCGTACACGTTAATAATCTCTCTAATGTAATAAACAGCCGGCGGAAAAATAATTATTTTTCTTCCACATATCGTATACAAGTACGTAATTACATCAGGGTTGCATGTTTTAAACATTTGTTTAAAACTTACCAACTAAAAACAATGTGTTTCAAACTAGTTTTAAACACGAGTAAAAACAATGTTTATAACACAATATACAGTTATCATTATTCATTACACGTTTTTTAATTGTTTGACATTCTAATTTTATAAATTTTGAACATGTGTAGTCTTCACTCCTAACTTTGATTAAACTGTGGGCATTGATAAAAACTATCAAGCATTTTATAATTTGTATAATCCCATTTTATAGATATTTTTATTTTTACCACACATTTTATTCAATAAAATAATAAAAACAGTTCACAGACAACAGTGAAATACAAATCGCATGGATAAATTAACATAAGTTATAATAAAATTTCTTAAAAATGAATAGTTGACAAATCCCTATTTTTACTCAGTCCCTTGTATACTTTGGTAACTCCCTGCATTTTAAGTGATTAGATACACTAAGTGACAAAAAATATTTTTAATGCTAATTAAATTGCTTAAAAACAGAGTAAAAAAGTGCATCAAATGAAAAGGGTGATTTAAAAAAAAATACTACAGGTATACATATTATATTGTTTTCATCTTTGAAATTATACGTATCACTGAAAAAACTTGTTTTTAAGTTTTTCAATGCAACCCTGATTATGTATAATATTATTTCTTCTTTTTTTCTATGTTCTACGTTTATGTTGAAATAATACGAATTAATATTGCTTTGCCCGTTTGCCCAAACATTTGAAACTTTTCAAACAAGACAATTTTATAATCGTAAAATATACGTATTCTATTTTACGATATAATAATATTATACATAACGCGCACGCGGTGCAGTAAGGAACCTTATATTACAAACGCGAACCCTTTCATCCAAATTAAACCATTTCACGAGATTGAAAAAGCAAAATTGAATTTGTCGTGTCGTAAACGTAAACACCAATATTACCCGGACATGTGCTACTCGAAAATTTTCATTGATACTTTGTACACAAAATGCGAGTTAACCTATCACATTATATTAATTCACCACTAAAACTATATTATATAAAATGTATTTTGTAACAATATTCCGCATTCTATAGTAAGTTGTTATCGGGTTACCCGAAATGTTAAAATCGACTTACCGGCTTGACATTATGAGTTATATATTATAAAGATATAAACATATAAAGAGCAATGAAATGCGAGACATAAATACCCTTTCCAATTTCGTCTATGCCAACAAGTGCTCGTAGAGTTTATTATAAAACATTTTTATATTTTATTAAGGATTACAACACTTGACACCAGCTCTTATATATTTACTCAGTAAGGAAACGTAAAAGTAATATCAATTTTTTAATAAACGTACGACGTGATCATGGTAGACAGATTTATATAAGTATATATTATACCATGTGATTAAGTTAAATAAATTACGTTCTGAGTTGCCGTAAAACAAAAAATAAAAGATAAAATAAATGTGTAAATTACTATATAAAAATGTGCATGTGTGAGTTCAAAACCTCGTAGTTAATTCATCTTTAAAATAGAGACGTGCTATATCGTTCCATATATATATACACACACGTATATACATTTACCATAAATATAGGTATTAAACTAAATGTATAAATGGTACAGGTACCCATTAAGCACATCTGTCTTAGTGGTAACGAGAAAACGTATTTATAGACATTTTTTTTAACTCATTTTTTTTTTTTCATGTCACATTAAGAATGTCCTGTGGTGATACAAACTTTTTTTTTAAATGGCAACCCCCTACTTTAACTGCGAGTAATTTTTCTGTTAATTTTTATGTATTGAAATCAATATTTCAACGAGTAGTTTATGAATTATTCAAATTTAAGTATTAAGGAAAATAGTCTCTTGAACACATATTTAGTTAGTTTCATAATACGTAATAATTATGAATCTACATAATTAATCACTACTTAAATTTTTATTATTCCAAAACTAATTGTTCGTTTTTTGAATTCAATACAACAAAATACACAGAAAAATATTCGAATGAAATTCCGCAGTTAAAATAAGGAGTTATCATTAAAAAAAAAAAATTATATCGCCACAGAACATCTTTAAGGTGACATGAAAAAAATTAACTATGGAAAACATAGTTTTTATAGTAACTTGAACATTCCAAAAAAAAAAAACCACCAATTTTTGCAATTTTACGACCAAAAATTGGGGTGAGTACGCTTAAAAGATCAACATGTATATATTTTGAAACTCTCATTGTGGGTCAAACACAACGGATTCCGACCGTTTGCATTGTAGCAGTTGTCATTGTAAATAAAAGAGCAGGAGGAAACGTGATATAAAAACAATGGTCTGAGAGTGTGGAGCGAAAACCTATATTGGAATTCTTTACATAATATAGGTAATAAATAAACGTATTTCAAGCGCATAGGTCATGTTAAAAATATTATATGTATGTTAAAGGGTAACCGCGACGTTGCACTGCCAAGTGTTTTGCAGTAGCGGCGAACAGCAACATATTTGGTATCGGTACCGCCGCCGAAGAACTAGGTGTAAAGTCGTTCGATTTGAAAATAATATCTCAAGAACGGCGATATATCGTTAAAAACGATTCTAGTGTGAAATTGTACTTTAGGAAAAAAAAAACGAACGTACAAACGATAGGGAGGAGAGGAGAAAAGAAAGAAAGAATGAAAAAAAAAAACAGAAACAGACACGGTAAAACATTTGGATGTTGTCCCAAAACGGAGATCCGGACGTCTAAATTTAACGTGGTGACAATGACAATTTTCTTGCAAAACGCCGAAAAATCCGTCTCCCCGCGCTCGTTCCCCCCCCCTCAGCCGTCTAGCACCAGAGACTTGTTTTCTACCTTATTATTATTATTACTTTTTTTTTTCGCTGTTATTATTATTTTTAATAATAATTCAGGCTGATTCTTACCTCGTTTCAACGTCGAACCAACGTCTTCGTCACCCGAATCGTCTCTTCGTCGGCGACGATTCGCGTCGTCGTCGTCCTCGTCCTCGTCCTCATCGTCGTCGTCGTCGTCGTCACCGTCGTCAACGCCACCACCGCTGCCGTCTCGTCTGCACGACGTCCGTTCGTGCTCGTCCTCGCGGTCGTCGCCACCGTCCTCCGACGGGTTCACTCTGTGGCACACTTCGAACGCTTGGCCCACCGTCCGCACCACTCGCATCGCTTGGCTCTGAAACACGCACAAGCACGGCGTCGTATAACGCATATTTTTCTAAAAAAGCAAAAAAAGAAAAAAAATTGTGTTTTCAGAGAACTCAAAAATCGAATGATAAAAAAACGCGACAGACGAAATCGCTCTTTTACGAGACACGCCGCCGACAGCTGCTGCAGTTATAATATACCTGCAGTTCTTCGTCCAGATCGAACTCGTCCGCGCGGTCCAGCTGCACCTGCACCCGAGGTTTGCCGCGGGGCATGACCTCGGGCTCGCGGAACGACAGTTTCTTCCGGGGCGGCGCAGGTTGTTCCGTCGTCGTCGTCGTGCAGGGCTGTCTGCGGTGCAGCGACGACGACGACGACGACGAGTGCGACGGCGGCGAGGGCGACTGCACCGCGTTCGCGGTCTTCCTCATGACCGCGGCGGAAAGAAAATCGCGCGAACGATTTTAACGCGTTTTTCTCGTTGCTGCCGTCGCGAGCGCGTGTGCGTGTGTGCGTGTGTGCGACCGCGTGCGCGCGTACCGTACGCGTGCAGGCATGTACGTTGGTCGACCGGCGCGTCCCGACGGTATCTGACGTGCCGCCGAAGGGGGGCCAGACGGAGTCCACCCCCGCCCCCCAACCGATCGCCAACCCCCACCACCACCACCGCCGCCTGACCCCTCCGCACGGACCCTGGCGCTTTGCCTAATTATATACGCGTTCCCTGTCCAATATTATATACGCTATGCTCTGTACACAAGCACACACGCGCGCGCGCCGCCCGATGAGCATGCCCGATGGGGCAAACGATGTCGTGCCCGTTTGTCAATGTCCACATTACCCGTGAATATAATGCACGCGCGCGTATACATAATATATTGTTATTATTATATGTTGACTTAACGCGATTGGCAGCGCACAGCAGTGTTTCAAAATATCTCTTGTTAAAATAACGATTTTTTAACAATTTTTTTGGTTATTTTAATAGTTTTTTTTTTTTTTTATGTTAATTTGAGTACGAATGGTTAATAAAATTAGCGGTGTATAAGGGGGCGAAGAAACTAAGGACAAAGGGCTAAGCCCATATCGACTTATTTTTATATATATTTTTTTTTTTAATTTAAATATATTAGTGGTTCTTAACAGGTGTTTCATATACTTAGAGAAAGTATTTCTCAAAATTTAAAGCTCAGGGGAAAAAAATGTACAAAACAAACAAAATTTTTAGTGTCATTGACTTAAAATTTTGATTTTTAACGATTTCTAAAACGCAATAGTATAATAAAACTCGTAGACGGAAATCTGAAAGACTTTAGATCTTAGCCCTATAAATCCATAAGGGTAATCATATGGGCAATCATGAACCACAATAGGAGATTCGTAAAAAGACTTTTTTAACCCATGAAGGAATGATCCCCCGTATCATTCTTCATAAATCCTCCACTGACTGGGAAGCTTTCGGTTCACTGTTCTCCTTAACCAAGCAATGCAAAGACATTCATAAGTTAGAGTACGGTATAATATAATTTCACCTAGTATTTTATTAAAATTACAAAATTTCGTAACAACAAAAGCCTTTTGTACGTTTATTACAAAGTAAACATATTAAACTGACATATTGAAACTTTGTAGTCAACGAGACGGCCAACATAAAATAGCGTAGTATTCTATGGTAATACTACTATTACTACTTGACAATACATAATAATATATGCATTGTATTGTGTTTTTTTATGGGATATAGGAATTGATTTTTCAGTATTAGTGATAAAGCTGTGAACATATTATTAGCATGGATTTCATGTATAGGTGTATTGGCTTAATAATTACGTACTATATTATTTTAGATCAATTTTAAGAGTTTCTTTCTTGCAGTAGTGAATTTTATTGTATTTACCTGCTTTAGCGGGATAAAAAAAGATACGGAATCGGTCCATCAATTGGAATATGAATTATTGAAATAACCTTGTAGTATAGTGGGAACCAATAATTTTCCAGAAAGTAAATTGAACAGAATAATAAAATAACATAAAATAAAATTATAGCAAACAAAATCACAAGAAAAACAAATTACTGGAAAATGACGTCCTAGTAATATATTTATGTCAAAAATAAAATTAATATAAAATAAAAATACAGAATTTAAATTCCAAAAAGTTGAAAGCCTGAAATTATAATTACAGTATATGGTTTTACAGTAAGTGACATCAGAAAATAAATTCATTGAACTACAATAATTAACTAATATCAAACTGAAATGTCCCCACGTTGCACAGGAAGTTAAGGGACGTATATAGATTGAGTGGAGTGAAGCGATGGCAACGAGGAGTGTAGAAACGAGTACCAAAACATGAACAGAAACTGTTGATAGTCAAAAGACACTTTTTTTTTTTGTAAAACTATGTTCTATAATTTTCCATTCTGGGATTTTACGATTATAAATTCTTATCAATTTACATTCTTTAGTATTTATTTTCTGTCATTCTACTTTCTGGGAATTTTACACTCTGTCAATTTTCAATTTTTCTGCCAATTTATTTTCTTTATTTACATTTTTTTTCTATCAATATAGTTTCTGATACTTTTTCTGGAAAATTGTATGGGCTCGTATATATTACTACTCTGTAATAGGACGGTGTAATAACGGGGGCATATAATATGCAGCGAGTAGGAAAAACTCATATAACCAGAGTAGCAAGGTTACGTTCCGAAGGGACTGAGGCGTAGAAGGGTGTGTTTAATTTAAAGTGAAATAAATTTTATTTGGTGTTTATTTTTCTCTTTTTTTTTTTTTTTTTTCAACGGATTATTTAATCGTAAATTATTACATTTTTCTCGGGGGGTTTTTTTTTCTGCGAACACAATACTCGATGACAACGAAATAAAATACATTAGTATTTTATCACACCAGTGAAAAAGAATAACAACCTAACCCGGCGGTATATAATAATACTCCGCATTCGCAGCACACTTTTACATAACACCGGAACAACGTTAAACAATAATATATAACACGCATTCGCATTTGCAAACCGTCCAGTATAGATGCGTTTTATTTTTTAATAATATTCGATAAATAAAAAAACTCGAGTTTCAATCGAAACGTTTATACTTTATGCGAATCGATCGAAACGATAAGCTTTCTAATTGTCTGCGCAAAGTTAATAAATATAAAATTTGCGATACTCATATTTATACGAAACCTACGATTTCGATTTTTCGAACCGACTCCGGAACAACTGAGCCTCGACAATCCCCTAAATTCACCACTGCGTGTTTATGACTATTATATACCTATAATATATCATCTTAACGTGGCAATATATTTTGACTGCACTATTGTATCTGCGTGTATATTATATATGTCTGTGTGTGTGTGTATGAATGAATAACGCGGTTGGTATATAATATTGCCCTGCCACGGGAAGATAATATTTAGTAGTTTCTCGTCGCATTGAATTCGGCCATTTCTCTAATGATATAATAGAAACAATACACAATTTTCATACTGTTTCCGATATCTTTGTATTTTGTTTAAACGAATATTATTCAGACTGACAATCACGTGAAATTAATACAAGGGATGAAAGTAGATAATAATTTTAACAAAAAAAAAAAAAAAAAGTGATAGATTGATTAAATTAATTAAATTAAATTACAAAAAATGAATTTTTTAAATTTCTTTTGTACATAAGTAAAGAAAATAAAAAATCATTTAAACCTCTAATAAAGAAATTACAAAAAAAAGTGTGTACTTCGCTAGTCGGGGTGTTCTTCACACCTCGGATGGAATACTCTTGACGGATGTATCGAATTTTAAAGAAATAGATAAATTTTTATTTCTTCAATATATCGATTCTGAACGAAGGAAGTTAATAATAAAAAAAAACGTGTACATTTTCGCTCATGCTCCACCATTAAACCAAATTATAACAACATGACAAGCGCTGTACACATGTTATACAGAGTGAGTGAAATTCGTAAATCATTAGTGTGATGACGTGACATTTTATAAGCACCTAATATAATACGTTTTATATGCCTAAATAAGAACATCGGCTAATTTTCTTTTATGTACGTTAAAGTGTGTAATTTTAAGTAAAATTAACGAATTTCGTCAAAATTCTAACTTCAAACGGTTATAGAGAAAAAAGTCGACTAACGAAACATTTTATCCGTTGTTTAAGTTCTCATTTTCTCATTTACTTCTATAATTTTCTCGATTATTCTATATTTATTCAATTTTAAATTTAAATATTTCACCAAAACGTTGTTTACGGATGTGTGGAAACTCGATTTGTCGATAAGAATTAAATATTTACTTTAACATCATAGGCATGTGTTTTATGTAAGTGTGATTAATCGAATTAAGTCAATCGGTGGACCAGTGCACAGATATAATAAACTATTTACAGAATTGATTTTTTTTCTTCTTATATTTTAGGGGGTTTAGCCGTCGATCTAAAACAGAGGTTCCTAAAGTAGTCTATATCGACCCCCAGGGGTCAACATTAGCGAAAAAATAAATTGAAGGTACATGAAATATAAATAGGGGTCTACGAGATTTATTAACAACAGTTCAAAAATGTATGTATTGTCTCAATATGAACGATTAACTACATTATCGCTATAACAACTAATGAGTACTTTAATGGCGGCATGTATATGCGTAAAATGTTTCCATAAATCTACTAATTAATTTTATGTAGGTTCAAATTATGACGGTTATCATGTTTTACATGCACATATTTTGTATTACGCACAAAAAAAAAATAATAATAATAATAAAAAAATTAATTGGAAATCACCGGTAGAAGAGATTTAAGGTTAAACCTACCTAATTTGAAACCTAATATTGTAAATGAACTATTGAACTATCTTAAAATTATTGATTATAAATTCTGTTTTTTTTTTTTTTTTTTTTTTTCGTATATTTATTTCACTTAAACATTTACTAGACTTAATGTGCACTTTCTATCGTTTTATTAGATAAATAATTGAATAATAGCAAATGTATGAATAAAAAACAAACATTGCATGTTTTTTATTTTAAAATTTTTTCCTCTACAAATAATTTCATCCAAATAAGTTACTTTGTTTACTCATTTGGGGGGGTCTACGAAAAACAGAAAAAATCGACAAGTGGTCACGGACAAAAAAGATTGGGAATCCTGACCTGAAACGATTTTAGTCGGATCAAAAGAATAATATTTACGTAGGTTTCTCGATGTCAAAGACCACAACCTACTACTACGCGACAAGGCGACTATATAAGATGAATAATGTATAATATAATAACACAGAATACACTCAAACTTTTATACACGTATAATAATATCGTACGACGACCGTACACTATTGAAATGATAATATGTAATGAATAACAAAATAATATTTCTTATATCTCATCCATCCATTTCGCCTCATAACTGATTCAGGAAATGCATACTTAGTATGCGCGCAGTGTATGGAACGTGAAAAATTGTTCTTTATCTGTGTACATTATTACTATTATTCTAATAATTGAAGAAATATACATAAATTATACGCTCGAAGTTAACATTTAAAATAAAAAATATAAAAATTTCGGAATAAATTTCAAAATATGCCGCATCTATATTCGTTTACACACACACAATATGTATAATAACAAAAAGTTTTGATCTTTGGACGATTTATCACGAAAATACTGTTATGTTATTTTTGACACACGCGGTATAGTTGGTGTGTGGAAAAAAAGGAAAAGTGCACAACGATGCATCAATCAGCGAACGTCACGAAGGTTTCGTTCCTTCGAGAAAAAAAAAATACGTGTATTACCAAACTATTTTTAACCATATGTGTGTTTTGATTTCAAACATTTTGTAACATCATGTCCTTGTATTATGAATGTAAACTTTAACCCTTAGCTCGAGAAAAAAAATACCGAAAAGAAAATAAATAGATCGAATATTAAACTAAGTCATCTAAGCGTGTACACTGTACACGTACAGCATATTTTATATGAAAAAATAAAAAATAAAATATTCGCTTCATGCATTTTAAAAAGTAAACGCGCGTGCGTTATGGCTGTAAAGCCCGGATTTTGTAGCAAATGCTACTTTTAAAGGGAGTGTAATAGAGAATTAATAGTTCTTATACATAAATACGTTTAAAATAGTTTTGATTTCAATGAAATCATTTTTATTTTGGCTTTTTATACTCTATGTGTTTTTTGCTTTTTTCCCATTTTGATCCTTTTATCTTGTTTTTTATAATTTTGATGAAAATTTTCCATATTTCTAAATACATAATATTATTATTGCCAGAAATAAATAAAAAATTTTACATTTTTTATTTACTGAATCATGTTTTAAGTTCATGATCGTAAATTAATTTTAGATTCTTAGTGGAGCGAAAAGAAGCTAGTGATCTTACAATAATGTTTATTTTTTATTCTGTGAACATTTTTTCTTATACAAATACTAGTTTACATTTCAACTATCAACTTTTTGATTCAGAATTTGGTTCTAGATGGAATATTTTTAAAAAAAAAACTAACCATATATCTTAAAAAAAAAAAAATGAAAATGAAGTTTTTGCTCTTAACTTCAAAAATAAGTCCGATATTCAACTTCTGTTTTCGTCATTTAATTAAACAAACAATATATTTATATGTTTAAATAAAAATTAAATTTAAAAGTACACAATTTACGAAGTTGTTGCGTTTGTTTAAAATAAAGTAAATTAAGTTTTGGGTTATAACTTCGAAAGTAAATCTGAACCTAAAAATCTGAGTTTCCCATTATTTTCAACAGAAAATACTTAAGTTTCAAACAAAAAAAAATAAATAATAAATAAGGTACCTGGGAACTAAACTGCATTTGTTCTAAATTTGTTTTTAGAGTAAAATTTAATAATTGTTTTTTTGCTTTTTCTGGATAATTTTTTTATGATTTATTTCGCTACAAAATCCGAGCCCTATTTATGAAATTTTAGGAGTTTAAAGTTCATTAAAGATTTACCAGCCAATGATTAAATCTTATAATATCACTAACTGTAATATTATTATTAAATTAAAATAGTAATAAGATAAACTTGATAATAATATATTAAATTTGATTGGATAAAAAAAAAAATTAATCTAATTTAAACCAATAAACGCATCGTTATATTGTATAACACATTCAAGAGATCAAAGAAAACGGAAAGGGCTAACCGGAATTGGATTTGATGAGGTTAATTAGGGTTCCTCACATGTTGTAAAATATATTATATTTTTAAAAAGCAAAAAAAAATAAAAATCGTATTAACAAAAGCGAATCATTAAGCACAATTATGATTTTATTCGGTGACATATATGTGAAAATTATTATATCATTTACTTTACGATACAAAAGTGGAACATTTATTTTTGATTAATTTATTACCTATAGAGTTTGCAGTCATTAAAGAGGAAAAAAAATGAAATAAAATTATCCACTGAGCCCGCTCCAAACATTTTCTGAACGCAATAATATTTTACTTCCTCTTAATTGCTTTAAAAATTTTAAATTTAAAAACTGATAATAGTTTACTGCTACTACAAAACTGATACAAACCACCACTAATTAATTTGTCCGAAAATTCCAGAAACAATTGATTAATACAAAATCTCCGCATAATATTAATTTGCATGATATATTTGATATTGAGTAAGTAAGTTTTTCTTAAATTCAAACAAATATGTATCATCACCATAAATTTACCATTACAATTAAATGACCATTGAAGTGAAATAAATAGTTTTATTATTTGAGTACAGTTTTTTTGATATATTGAATACCTATCATAATTAAAATATTACTGCAGAATATTGTCATACAGTATGTATCAAGTCTGATAACATATCAAATATTGAGTTAAAAGTAGTAAGTTTTTGGTATTATCAGATTACATTGAACCTAAATAATTACCATTTATAAATTAATTTTCACATTTTGAGGGAGAGGCAACTGCCACCGTCATATACACCACTGCCCGGTGATAGAACTATTAACACTTTTACTATTTCAAAGCTTTGTATCTTCAAACATTGTTTTCCCTGGGCCTCGTACGAGTTGAAAATCCGGCTCTGAGGCTGGACAACAAACCGGGGTAAAAAAAAAAAAAAACAAAATAAATTCATTTAAACGTTTTATTTATTTTCGTTTTTTAACCTACAGTGTAATTGAACTCTTGATTGGCTGCTGCCCATGAGCTTATCTATTATTTAGAGTCGGCGAACTTGGCCGTCAATCATGATGACACTAGCGCAGAATGTATGTATATAATATACATATATATTATATTTATACACAAGCGTTTGTGCGTGTATAAGTACGTAAACAAGAATTAACGATTATGCCTTAGTTCAATAGTGATCACGACGGGATTACCAATATAAATCTCTTTGATCGTCAATCACTCACGTAAAGTACACACAAAACGTACCGTCGTAACTGTGTGTGTGTGTGTGTGTGTGTGTGTGTGTGTGTGTGAGTTGTGTGAATGTGTGTGTGTAATGAGAGCGGCTGCTCTTCGTGCCACCATGTTACGATAATTAATTTTTGAATTATCGATAGAATAAAACGAAAAAAAAAACCGCATAGACGCTGACAAAACGAAAATTTGCAATGCAATCGACTATCGAGGGTGACGAAACGAAAATCTTGTGAATGACCGAATAAAGTAGTTTTTATAAACGCATATGCAGAGTCGGGAAATATCTGGATGAGTTATTTAGATAAAAATGTATCAATTTTTATTGTCTATATAATTTTCAACTCAGTTGTCTTTGCCTTCATCTAGATAAAATTCTAGTTATCTATACGTACCTATCTAGATAGTTTATTTTAATAGACAAGACGAAAAATTTGAAAAAAAAACTTTTCACTTCAATATTGAATGTTTCTTCGTTAGACTTAAGTTTTACATTGTAAACCTCAGAACTAGTTGAGAAGTTGTTTAGTAAGACAGTCCAAGTTATAACAACTAAATAACAAGTTATATCAAAATTTGATATGGTTTAACATTGTTCAACTGTTAAACCTGTTATTATGATTTGAAATATTGTTACTTTTAACAGTTATAATAGCATTTATTTTTATTTTTTTTCTAATGTAAGTTTTTCCTATTATGAAATTTTTAAAAAACTAATTATTTTAATTTATGTTCATTTTTTTCAGTTAATAATCTTAATTTATACAAATTAATATACCTGAAAATGTGCAAAATTAAACATGAGTTTATCTAGACAAAAATATATTTATTTTTATTTTTATCTAGATAAAATTTAGTAAATCTATCTTTATCTCTATCTAGATGAATTATTATTAGTTATCTGATGCCAAAACTGAGGATATGAAAACGTACATAAACGCCACTGTAGTAGTACACGTCTGTCTCTGCTACACACGTCTTCACACCACTGTTTAGAATTGATTGCGGATAACAAAAACAGTCGACACATTTTCACTCGAGGATAATCCCTGTGCGCTCAGGAATAATAGGAAAATGTCGTGTGAACGTCGTGAAACTACACAGAACACTCGAACACATCGACAAAGTCGACTTCATCGGATTTTCCCCGCCGCTAACGGGACAGATGAAATGGATGGCTTTCGGAATACACTGCATAATGATACGATTTTTTTTTCTCCGTTATTCGTATTTCATAATAACATACGCCAGAAACAGATCTATATAAACCTCGTTCAATCTTGTTTATACAAGTATTTTCAGCGGTTCCGGAGAATATTTATTCAAATTTCGTAGATTCCGAGTGGAGCGACGGAGAAGCTATAGTGATTTTACAATGATGTTTATTTTTTCGTATTTCTGTATAAACACTTTTACGTGTACTAAAAACTTATTCAAAAATCTCGTTCAGCAACACTATATGGATCAAAATCTTTAGATCGTACATTTAAGAAATATTTTTTCAAAACTCTCGACTGATTTTCGATTTCGAAAAATAATTATATAGATTTTAGTAATTTAGTCGTAACTCTAAAACTGATAGTACTATAAACTTGAAATTTTCACCCATTATCAACAATAATGAAATCAATTTTCAAACAAATTGAGATAAATACTTTTTTGGAAATATGTCTTATTTTCAAAAAAATATTTAATTTTTGCTATTTCGTGGTAAAAAAGATTTTTTTCAATTGAAACATAATTCTAAATCAAGTAGATATTTTTTTTTTATCAAAATAATGTTTGTAAATGTTTTATAATTGTGGTCAAATTTTCTCAAAAGTTGATTTAATCAATATTTTTTACAAGCACATGGCTGCCACCAATGTCTTACGTTTAAAATAGTTAAAAAGTGACTATACATTTCAAAAAAAGTTATTTATATTAAAATTCTAATATTTAAATCATTAAAAAAACATTTTTAGTGAATATTATATTAGTAAATGTAGTAACTCTTCATTTAGACAAACAAATTGGTAAATAATATTAAGATGAAATTATAATAATTAACGTACATGAGTAATATAATTATATCAATATTTGAAAAAACATAAAATTATACACTACCTTGTACCTAGAATTAGTGAAAATTACGAATAAAGATATTACAGTTGAAAAAGATACATTTTTCAACACTCAAAATATAAAAATAAAGTATTATTTTGCCCAATATCAAGCTAAAAACTAAAATTTTCTCAAATTAAAATGATTCAGACTTGCAAAGGTTGAGTATAGTGACAAAAAGTGACCATTTATATGAATGTAGTGATTTTATTGACTTAAAAAAAAAATAGTGATAATAATTTGAAATAGTAATCAATTGGCAGCCTTGCAAGAGATTAAAATTATATTTTGTTTGAAACTGATTTTTTTCTATCAAAAATCATAAAACTTTTGATCCTTATAATGCAGTAGAATTTTTTTATTATTTTCACGTATTTTTTCAAACCTCATTAAATTTACATAAAATAAACGTAACAAACATAATTATTATTTAGGTACTTTAAGTTACGGATTAAACAGCTGTTAATCCAAAAAATTGTTTGATTTCTTTTCGCTATTATTTCGTGAAAATAAAATTTACTGTATTACACGCAAGTTCATTTATATACAGGGTGTCCCAGTACGATTTGATAAATGCAATAATCGATGCAATAACTTTTGTTCTAATTTTCAATTTTTTTTTTTTTTTTTTAATTATTACTAGGTTTAGTAATAAATTAAAATTTTCTCGGTGGCAAATTTATAAATTTGAAATTGTATACTACATATTCAGATAAAATTCAATATAGCTATTTTGTAAACCTGATTTTTATAAAAAAATATTGGTGTATAAATCTCTAATAAAGGTTAATCTGTTTATTTTCTAATATTTTCTAAGATTGTAAATAATTTAATAATTTTTTCAAATACAACATAATAATAGTAATATCATGACTGATTTAATAATATTATTAATTTATTCACAAATTTAAAAAAAATCGTAGGAAATGAACCGATTAACCTTTATTAGAAATGCATGCTTAAATATTTTTATAAAAATCAAGTTTACTAAATATTTATTTTGAATTTGTTTCTAAAATAAACAAATTTGAAAATTTAGGACCTAAAAAAACAAACTAATATTCTATTGCCGTAGTAAAAATTTAAAAAAATAAAAAATAGTTAAAAATTATAAACAGAGGGAAAATATTGCAAACGGATTAATCTTTATTAGAGATTTAAGTTAGAATATTTTTCTAAAAACCAGATTCTCAAAATACAACTATTAATAGAATAAAAGTTATTGCATTTTTCAAATTCAAATCGTATTTTGGCACCCTTTATAGATCTATTTAGATTTACATTTTTGTAAAAATCTGTTGAGTTAATTGTATAAAAGCTTTCTCGGGAATAATGAAATGGACATATTATTATGTTAGTCATCATTTTGTTATTAAATCGTTAAACGTATATAAGATCCAATGTAATAGTAGTACTTACCTTTTTATTTGCCTTGAACACATTGCATTTGAACACGTTGGTGGAACCATCTCTAGCTATATAACTGAATATTTTCATGTCTTGAGAATCGTGAGAAACGTAAAATATCCTAAGCGCAGAAAAAAAAAATTGTTTTATGAATACAAAACAAGTAAACAGACAATAACTATAATACAATAAGCACGCGGCTCGGTGAAAAAGTTTGAAAAATTAAAAACGCGTTCAAATTAGCTGTTTAAAAGTGAACATACCGTTTTCATCTGAGACTTTTAAACTCACCGCGTGCTTTGATGTATGGCAGACTTAACAGCTTACCTATAAATAGGATGTTGCATTAGTAGCAAGTTATTCTCGTCCATCCATTGTTTTTTCTATAACAACACACCACGAAAACATTACTTAATTATCGGAATTCCGTCAGAAAATTCTTTAGCACAATAATAGTACGTGTAACTGACGCAGAAAGTTATTTTCGAAAATATTACCTGTGCTAAGATTATTTTTATATTTTATTTTGGGTTTCTTCGAAAAAATATTTACTTTTATTATAGAACGTAATATTAATTATTTATTTTCTAAAAATGTACCAAATATGCTCTTCAAAATATAATGAGCAACAATGCAAAAATAAACTCTTATAAAACATTAATTTTACAATAAAAAATCCAAAAAATTAAAATTCGCATTAAATGTATTACTTATTTTTCTTTTATTATTTATACAATTATTTCTTTTTAATCTTTATTCTTTTTAACCTTTAAACATATCAAATATCAAATAATATTCAATCTCTTTATTAATTTTCTTCCCCAATATTTTAAGAAAATGTATATGAAGTATTGAGTAATACGTGAAATATGTAAAAAGAGCATGAAAATATGCAAATCAAAAATAATTGCATACATCTTTCGGTATTATGAAACAAATTTCTATGTTACTTAGCTATGTTTTAAATGATTATTGAAAAACATGCTAACTTCTATAAGTCTCTAGCCCTAAATTTATTACTAAATGAATTACGCGTACACTTTTTGGTAAAGTTTTTGTTGTTACACGCGCAAACACATTTAAATAATTTATTTAATGTACTCAAAAAAAAAGTGCTACATCACACACCTCCTCCATTGACATCCAATTGTGTCTACCATCAAGAACAAATATACAAAAAGTCAGTAATTAAATAACGTGTGTTTTGTTGTAATAATTATATAATATATAATCTACGTACATCACCTACCGTGGTCGGCAGTGTTTTGAATTAAGTTTTACGTGAAAATTAGCTCTCAAGTTTTAAAGTTTATTTCAATTTTAAATTTTCTCTTAAAACCCGTTACGCTGCAAACTCCTCGCATGTATGAGTACAAAGCGAGCCAGCCTTCAATCGTTATTAATTATTAAATTAACAAAAATGTGTACACTGTGCATCGCGTACACAATAATATCAAACAAATTCCATTGAATTATGTAAAAATATGATACGCACATCTAAAACGCGGGGAATATCGTACGAGATACGTAGTACGTACAAACATGAAAAAGTTGCAGCAAAACGTTTTGCGAACTCGTAAGGTAATAAAATTGTTTCAAAATGCTATAAACGTTTTAATGTACTTTAAAAACTTTTAACATAAACTAATTACTAAAATTATAGCAGACGCATATAGCGCGTTGTTATACGCGCAACAAATGATAATATAATTTTTATTTTCAACTCGAAAGATTTTTTTTTTTTTTACTTATATATTAAAATATATTTAGCCAACCTTCGAATATAAAAATTATCAAAATTTGACCTTCACTTTAATTTATTACTAAATTTCCATGCTTATGTACTTAATTTAGTTTATATATTATTCAACACAACGCGTTTTATTAGAACGCACTCGAAACGCTATTAATTCTATGATGAGCGTGACATAATAATTAATAGCAAACGAATAAAAATCGAATTGCCCGTTGAGATACTACTAGCGCGACAGGCGCTTAAATAGAAAAATATATTTTGGGGTCCGAATGAAATTGAATCACGTTAAATATACGAAACAAAATTTAAATTTTTGAATTCGATTGTTTACTAATTGTATATAAAAAACGCAAAAATCGAAAAGTGGCATTTTAAACGTACACGTAAAACGCGCATAATACTTTTGAATAATTCATATTATTAGAAATAAAAGATGAATAATAGAAGAAGAGAAAACATTTCACTTACCTTTTTCTTTTTTCTCAGCGTAATGCGGACCCCTTCAACAGAAACTTCTATGGATACTTTTTTCTTTTTTATGCCTTTGGCTTTGAATTCGTACTGTTGACAACAGAATACAATACAAATTAACGTCGAGCTATTATTCCAACTAACTCATCCATTGAATACGGAAAAGTTATGAAATAAAATAAGTACTGGAAACGATTTTGGAAGGAGTAATTAAAACTCCCCAAATTGACTAGGTAAGAATATAATATCAGGGTGACCATACGTCACGTTAAAAATGGAGATTGTAATTTTTTTGTTCCCTTGTCTTGAAAAACTTCGAACAGGAAATTTCGGAAAAAATATCTATCTTTCGATTCTTAAACAAATCAAAATAAACGCGTTGGACTAAATATTAAAAGTGAAACTTCAGATGTATTTTCGTTTGATGTAATGGAAGTTTTAACCAGACATCAATTATCTCACAAAATTATTCCATTCTCGGAAAACAGTTATAGGTACTAGGTAGGAAAGAAATAAAAAATGATTTTAGGGATCTGAGTAGTGTTTAAAAGCTAATATTTATGGGTAAATCCAGGAGCTAATTAGAGAGAATATTATGTATATCCAAGAAAAGAATTTACTTATTCTCTTAATAATCGTAACAATGAAAATTGAAAAAATATATTCTTGTGATGATTTTCTATGATATCAACACAATAAAAAATTTTGAAACTTTAAAAAATATGACTCAGTAGATTGAAATGCAGAACATTATAAGTAATTCACATTAACCTAATATAAATCAGCCAAGATATCGACAATTTTTTTCAAAGTTACAACAAAGATTTAACTTTGCAAAAAATAAGCAGTGTTTTTTAAAATATTAAGTGAACTAAAAAAAAAAGAAAAATGTACCTTATTGTTACTGTAAAAACATGTTAAAATCAAAAAATTACCAAATCATTTTATGAGGTATTCTTTTTTAGTACAATAAAAATTATTTTTTCTATTTTATGTATTTATAAAATATATGGTCACCTACTACTATAGTATACATATGTCTGAAACACTTACTCTAATCCGCCTCATTGCTGCCACTATTTCGACTCGGTTCACTGGCCTGGGGACATCCAGAGATCCAATGAACTGTAACACAGAAACAAATACAAATTCGTTATAGAGTTATAAAATAAGAAATTTAAAAATTACACATAATTGGACGTGTAAACAAGTGAAATTGTCGTTTCGCGCGTAAGCTGTGAAATATTGTTTGTTGAGAAAACATCTCTTGCCGAGTTTAGAAAAAAAAAAAAAAAAAAGACAAGTCGAAGGCGGTCAATTAACGTATTCTCTCGTCTAGAAAAAATAATTCCCGGAATAAAAACATTTAATACTTCAGATTTTCGTATTTGAAATTGAGATCAATTTCACATTTATATATGGGGAAAAAAACAAAACAAAATTAGTAATTATTTTTAATCATAGCTTTTGTTATTAAATTGTATTAAATACATATACACGAACACACATTTTTATTAGGAGAATTGGAATATTTAATTATAAATTTATTTTGTTTTTATTTAAATACAAAATGTATTGTTAATAATAAAACATACATTTTACCAGTAAATACATTGAAATAAATGATATAATTCTGAAGAATTTTACTCGCATAAGTGGAAAGTGTTCGACCAAGTTTGCACTTGACATACGTGTCTTGAAAATTAATTTCACCAGACATTACACCAACTATGTAAATACATCAGTCCTAATCAGTCATCGAAACCATGCCATTAAGCTATCATATTTCACCATTCGTAACTAGACAATCGATACCTACGTGGGAATCTTTTGTGTTGACACATTTTAGTGATTTTACAGATAAAAAAAATCACCACCTCGTTCGTTCCAGTTTACCATCTAAATCTTTGACCCATTTAGAATTCAAACGAGCACTGCAGACTTAACCGTACAAATTACTTATCATTCCGTTATTCAGTAATAAAATGTTATAATTTGCAATTCATAAAATGTGTTTCTTTAACATCTATAACCACGAATATTATATAAGTTTATATCCAAAAGTATTGCGACAATAAAAGGTAATACAATTTATTATGCTAAAAATAAATTATACAGATGATTTTCGACCACAAAAATGATGTATCAAAATTACATCCATAAGACAGGAAAAAGTGCTCAGATCAGTACGTTTAACGTAGGTTCACCGAAAAAATTGTGTGTCGGACGGAACTTTAAAGAGGTCATTTCTCAAAATTCTCAATTGTTTTTCCGTTTTCTATTTCAATTTCAGTAATTTAGTCATAACTCCAAAACTGTACAAAAAATTTGAATTTTTCACCCGTTATCAACAATATTGTAATACAGGCTGAAAAAATGTCAAAAAAAAAGCAATTTTGAACACACTTTGGTTAAATATAAAGAATTTAAAATTTAAGACAAATTGGAAATATCTCAAATTTTTTGTGAGTTTTGCTAATCAAATATTTAATTCTTAATCCAGTAGAAATTGTGTTTTACCAAATGATCAATCATCTACGTGCTGAAGTGATTGGAAAAAAGTCACCCATTCATTTGAAAATAAATTATTAGGGTTTAAATAGGATATTAAACGATAAAAATGTAGTAAATTACGTCACGTTTTTCGTATACACCTAATAGTTATTTTATTTTTAACAGAGCTAATGCAAATGAAAAACCATACATGAAGAGCAAACTAATACTTTAAACAGTAATTTTATAATAAATTTAATAAAATGTACAAAAATATTTCTATAAAATGAACAATACAATATAATATAGGAAGGTAGATTCATTGTTTTTGTTCATAATTAATAATACAACGTAATCCATTGTGTAACGAGAAAACTACAATTTGTTGAAACTAATATTGTGATAACGCGAAAACTCCGGAGAAAACTATGAAATATTAATACCAAGATTTAATGCACACAATGTAGTCATTGTTCGGGTTAATGCGTTTAAATTGTAAAGCATCAAAAAAATTATAAATACTATCCTGCGAAGTAGTAGTCTATCCTTAAAGGTTTAACGTTAAACCACTTAGTAGTAGCACACTTTGGACTATATTGTAGTTTTATTTTATAAGCGAGTTATGAAATCGAATACGTACATTATTATTATTATCACATTTTGTACACGCGTCTAAGTTCTAGACAATAACTTTCCATTCAATTTGAGTTTAAATACAATGTACACAACTTATAGGTTAAATATTTACCATATACGAACAAAAAGAACAAACAGCGTGTTTACCGTGAATTTAGAAACTAAAATTTAAAATCTATTTCAAATTATTACGTGTTTATACAGCTTTCTTTATTGAAGTATATAAGACACAAAGTGCCAGATTGTTAGTATAGACACACTAGTCACGCTTCGTTTAGTCTGGCGGCGGATTAAATCGAATTATTACTTTAAATTCGAAAGCAACAATTATTGCACTTGCAAAACACGCGAGTTAAAGTGAAGCCAAAAACATTTCGTTTCTGCCGGTGAATTAATTTTTTTTAGATTCTGAACGAAGTGAAGAAGCTAGTGTTTTTACAATGATGTTTATTTTTTTTTCTGTGTACAACTTGGAAATACTTGTCCAAAAGTTTCGATCAGTAACTTTTTGAAATCGGATTTGCCTCTAGATTGTACTTTAAAGAGGTCATTTTTTGAATTTATCAATTCTTCAGTTACTTTTTTTGGAAAAAACTACTCAAAATTTGACAAAAATGACTCGGAAACCATCATTTTTTGATCCGAGCTATATTAAAATTTAAACATAGATAAAAAAATCATATGAGAAAGATTTTGGCGCAAGAAAATTTTGAAAATGTGAAAAAAAATTTGGACATTTTTCTAACATTTTTTTTCTCATTTATTTTTTATATTAATAACTTCCCTCGTTCAGAATCGTTTTATTGAAGAAATGATTTATCATTTCTTTAAAATTCAATACACCCAATAAGAGAATCCCACCCGACGTGCGAAGAATACCCATCGTGCGAAGTATGTCCGACTTTTTTAAAACTACGAAGAATAAATAATTATATGTCCTTACAAGCTACAATACGATTAGTATCCTTTTAGCATTTGGGGGTAAACGAGTAAACCTTTTAAAAATATTGTTATGATTTAAATCGAAAAAATAAACGTCATCGTTGTACAAAAATCAATATTGCTCCCTAGTCCCCTTCGCTCCGTTCGTAAAATATATATTAAAAACCTTGACGTATTTTATTCAAAAAAAAAAAAATAAGTTTCTTAAGATTTTTCAAAAAACGTAATAACACTTGTAACTTGTATAGGGATTTCAAATCGAAAGCATTTGAAGTAAGAAAAAACATTGAAATGCGTGAGTTGAATTACAATATTTATAGGAATTTGATCGGCATTTGCAAATCTATAAATATTTTCAAACGAATTCAAAATTTTCATTTCGATTTATACATCGCACAAAACATACGATGAATACTCATAAATATTAAAATACGTTTTAGCTCTGAGATGGGTGTGATTTTTATTTTATTTAACTCACATCATAATATAACAATATTCCGCGGTTTATTGAATTAAAAAAAAAAAAAATTTAGCTCTAGTACTCATAAAAAACACTATTTATTTTTATTTTTTTTTTTTTGTACGCGCACTGTATAAAATATTTAAACAGTTTATTACGACGAAAAGTTTAAAAGTAACGCGGTAGTTTGTTGTCGAGATAAACGACAAATCGTTTTACATGTTTAATCACCGTAAGTTATGCAATCATATAAATACGTTGTTAGAGTAAAAAAAAAAAAAAAAATAATAGTAATAAAAAATCAGAGTTATTATGCCGGAAACTGAAATAAAAAACGTTAGAAACGAAACGTGAATATCATTTCTGCGAGGACGTCATAAAATTATTGTGTTTCGACGAACATAGTTTTTGATACGTTTTTGAAACACTTAAAACAATGCGCGGAGAGAAAAAAGTGTGCATGATAAAATTTGTAATTCAAACAATACCAATCTCAATGCACCACGAACCCCTCGCTCGACCGACAGTTTATAGTTTCATAACATTATTACTCTCACTATAGCGTTATTATTATGAATAAATTGACCTTTGTAACAAAAAAAAAAAGATGAAAACGTTCACGTGGTACGGCCTTTTAATTTTCATACTCTCGGCGATGTGAAAAATATATCATTTTTCCTACAAAAAAAAACAAAAAGAATTATATTTTCGTTGAAATTTATATTTTTATCGAAATAATTATTCAAAAACCACCCGACGCAACGAGGATTCGTATAAAATATTTTAATCTGCCGGTTATTCAAACAATAAAATAATGTAATTTATAGTCACTGATTTCAATAAAATGTTTCTAATAGCCCTGAAAATGTCTTAAAATATCACAAAAATGATCTTAAAAAGCCAGACATACTTCGCACGACGGGTGGTATTCTCTTGACGGGCGTATTAAATTTTAAAGAAACGATAAATCATTTCTTCAGTAAAACGATTCTGAACGAAAGAAGTTAAAAATAAAAAAAAATAAAAATTTTCAAAAAATGTCCAAATTTTTTTTTCACATTTTCAAAATTTTCATGCGCCAAAATCTTTTTTTATAGAATTTTCTATCTATGTTTAAATTTTCATAAAATTCGGATCAAAAAATGATGGTTTCCGAGTCGTTTTTGCCAAATTTTGGGTAGTTTTTTCCAAAAAAAAAATTGAAGAATTGAGAAATTCGAAAAATGACATCTTTAAAGTACAATCTAGAGGCAAATCCGGTTTTAAAAAGTTATTGATCGAAACTTTTGGACAAGATTTCTATACGAAAAGTTATACACAGAAAAAAAAAGAAAGAAAAAAAAATGAATAAATAAACATCATTGTAAAGACACTAGCTTCTTCATTTCATTCCGAATCTAAAAAATGGTTAAAAATGACTGCAAAAATTTATTTAAAAAAGACGGACATACTTCGCACCATAGGTATTCTTCACTACTCAGGTCAGATACTCGATGGGTGTGTGAATTTAAAACAAACTATAAATCATTTTTTCAATCATATGATTCTGACCAAACTATGTTAATAATATAAAAAACATAATTATAGAAGTCATTTTCAACAAACTCACCAAGAGTAGTTTGGATTAAAAAAAAGATAGTTTCTGAGTCTTTTTTTATCAAATTTTAGATATTTTTTTCAAAATGTTTTTTTTTTCAAAAAGAATTTCAAAAAATTATATCTTTAAAGTACCATCTAGAGAAAAATCCGTCTTCAAAAATTTGCTGGACGAAATTTTTGGTTAAGTATTTCTATACGAAAACATGTATACATAAAAAAAAAAAGTCATTGTAAAACACTAGCTTCTTCACTTCACTTAGAATTTAAAATTGGTTTTAATAGAACAACACATATTTAAAAAAATATAAAATATACTACAAGTGTGTATTATAGAAATGTTTGGATGCTCTACAAATTATAAATAATGCATTGACATTTATTTGATTATTAATCATTTTTGTTTAATAATAATAATAAATATTATAATATTAAATTGAATAAAATTGATTGACGACATAGAGAAAAAAAAGTTTGATTTAAATAATTGAAACAGACAGAGCTGTTGTGTAACAACTTAAACTTCTCTTAATCTGAAAAAACAAAATTTTTTCTTGAATATATTTTGCAACTTGGCGTTTGCAATATTTATATAAAAATCAAGTTGTAGTGTAAACATCTACGTAAAAATGAAATTATGAATAATAAACTCGAATAATTTTTGAAAAATTATCAAATTTACTATAAATTGTATACAATTATACTAAAGTAAAAATTGTTAAAAAATTTAAATAAAATGCATTGTTCCCGCTCAAAGAGCATAATGATACGAATTTGTGACATAACGAGCGTCGCAAAGTATTATCGAAATGATTAAAAATTACAAACTCAGCGTGTTCGAATAATTTAAATTATAACACTCGTTGAAATCCGATGAAATTCAATTCCACAATAATAATTATATTCAGGCGAAGGGTTAATCAGAGCTATTTTAACGCTTTGTTACCCAATAATAAAACGTTGACGTTTCGATAATTTATGCGCACATTGCACGAGCACACATGCGGGTTTTTTTTATTGACATCCAATTTAATAGTTATTATGAAAATATTTATAAACGTATTTTATTAGAACCGAAACGTATACGTTTTTAACAAAACATTCATATGTCTATAAATCGTTTTTTTTTTTTTCATATTTCAATGAACGCTCTTTTGATTTGATAAGCGGACGGTCGGTGGAAAATTATTAAAATCCATCAAAAAGTATGACGATTTGTCAACAGCATGCTGACCAACCAGTCGATCGAATACACGACATATCATATTTCATGAAAATATAAAAACAAATACAAAATAGATGAATTTTTTTTTTTATATATACCTACGTTATTCAAATCGAAACAAAAAACCGCTATTCTAACCACTCTAAACTCGACTGCACTGTTAAAGCTTAATGTCCAGTACAAAAATGATCAAAATTTAATATCTGTATATCATGTCCCATTGTGTACTACAAATTATTTATTAAATGAACCTATAAAACGTATGATGTCCAATGCCAATAAGGATCCCTCTTTCCTTCTAATTTAACTATTATTTAATTATCTAGTGTTCTTAAAC
>JAIPRM010002130.1:0-32307 GCA_025469315.1 Stegophylla sp. TES_Ste_2020 | reverse complement strand
TGTTCAGAATCGTTTTACTGAAGAAATGATTTATCGTTTCTTTAAAATTTAATACGCCCGTCAAGAGAATACCACCCGTCGTGCGAAGTACACCCATCGTGCGAAGTATGTCCGGCTTTTTAAATAACATTATATTTAATATTTCCATATCGTCAATTATTATTATATTTTATTTGAAGCTTTTTCTCAGAATCATTTTATTGAAGTAATGATTTATTGTTTCTTTAAAATTTTATACACCCACCAAAAGCTTTACACCCGAGATGTGAAGAATACCCATTGTGCAAAGTATGTCTGGCAAGATTAATTGAGTCATACATAATTTCATTAGTAGAAAAAACATTAACCACGAGTCAATCATAATTCACATACGTATTTTTATATAGTTATTTTATATAAGTTAAGACAGCAGATTTAAAATTTTAATAGATATTTTATTTTATAAGTAAATATTGTCTAGTATCGTTAAATCTTTTATATAAAAATCAAATAAGTTTTATCTGTTTTTTTGTAATTAATTATTGTTCAAGTGTTCAGGTGATATTTCTATTATTTAACATTCAGGGCCACAGTTGCACACTTTGCAATATTTCAAATTACGCCCTTGCCTACTTATATTTGTCTTAGTTCGACTATTTTTTTTAAACAATTATTTATTAGTATGTTCCATAATAATTATTAGCTTTAATTACTAATGATGTGTGAAATACGTATCCAACATTTAGGTACTAGATGTATTCATGTCTAAATCACAGAATACAATCAAACAGTTACCATTCCTACAATTTATCCACTCCAAACAATTCAAACATAATGCAGGACTGCAAGTAAATCAATTTTGTCACTTAGTATCTAAATTTATCTTATTATATCTCTCTGGCTCATTTGAGCACCAAAATTTTATACATGATCTTTGTTAAACTAGCTCTTGTCTGTTCTCCCATTTACTCTCTTCATATCAAATTAAGTAAAATCTGAAATTAATACAATTTCCCTGTAGAAGTGTTAAAATAGCTTGATGGACTCTTCCTATTAATTGGAAAATTAGCATCAATAATTTTAGTTCCAAACTAAATAAATCTCCTGATCTTCTTCCCTACATAATACTCGTGAAGGAAGTGTTATCAATAGGTGGTAATTCTTCAATCAAAAAATATATTTTCCGCATTTAAAATGATTAGATTTTATTATTTGAGCAACTTTAAAAATGATTTATTACTCATTTTTCGATGTGTCACATTACATGAAACTATACATGGCAAGGTTGGATTAAATTTGATAAAAGGCAATATAGATAAGCTTTATTAGCAGATTAATTTGAACAGAAAAATTGATAACATTATGCTCTTGAATAATTAAGTTATTTTAAATGGCTGCAACTCTGTCTTTTTTTATTCATTTTTTCTCACTTAATCTCCAAATCAGTTATTATTATTTTTTGTATTACAATGAGATTGAATTTGTAATAACCAGTGGTAATATATATTTTAATACACATTTCAAACTAACAAATTTTTTTGGTTAAATTCATAGACCTTATAGTTTAAATCTATAGTTAAATCTTTTAATTTTTATTTTCAATATTTGTTAATCTTATGTATGTAGCACTGCAGTGGCATGATTAGGAATTTGTTCTAAGGGCCTGGAGGGGGGAGATATATTTTTTTTAGAAAACTTGATTATTACTATTACATAAATTAAGTATTAAAAAGTATGTACTTTACTCGTCGGAGTAATCTTCATGCGTCGGGTGGGATGTATTGAATTTTAAAGAAACAATAAACTATTTTTTCAATAAAATGATTTTGAACGGAGCTTCAACTAATACACAATAATAATAATCAGTTTTGAATAGTTGAACTATAAATTATTTTGTTACATACAACATTTACAAAAAACAAATATTGATTTTCATTTATTCATTTACACCTAATGAATACTCCATAAATAATTTCAAATTACAATAAAATATAAGTATCATAATAAAATAAAATATAATAAAGCACCTATAATTATCACAAATCAACATTTATGCACTGTAACATAATTTTTACTAATGTTTATTGTGGCATATCTATTTAGTTACACTTAAAAAATGCAAAATAATTCAAATAACCGGGCTTGAATCGAACTCGGCTCCATCGCGTGAAAAGCTGATCGGCTTTCCATTGCGCCACACCATCATAGTTGAACATGGGTTGAAATAGTCATATTTAGTGAAATAACCGAAAATATTGAATTTTCAAAATAGAATAAAATAATTAGAAAACTATTGTTGCACGTGGGTTTTAATTCACACCATCGTATTCAGTGTCGAAAAGTACTTCAGATGCAATCAAACATTATCAAAGGAAAAAAACCTATTTCTTTAATAAAAATGAGAAGTTTCAAATATTTTTAAGGTTCTATACTTGACTCAAAAAAAGTAGTAAAGAAATTTTGAAAGCAATTTTCATATTTCGTGCAAATTTCAAAGTCTCAGCACCATTGTTTTCACCTTTAGCTAGGTATTGAAAATTAATTTTGTGAAAATCTCATCTACAACAAATTTTACATTTTTGTTCAATTTTTCATTAGTTTTTCCTGATGCTTGGAAATATTTTGAAGATGTAAGAAAAATGAATTATTTAATGTAAAAACAAGGAGAAATTTCTGATTTATTGAGTAAAAAACTTTGAGACTATTATTACTTATTATTACTATAAAAAGTAATTGTTTAATAAAAAAAAAAAAAGGCTACTTCATTATAAAATCAGTTTTACCAAAGGTATGAGGGGATACATCTCACATACTCCCTCCTTTAATTACTCCCCTGTGTAGCAGTATCAGACTTAACTTAAATAATTATTAAAAAGAAGTAAAGTAAATACAAGAAAACCGGTTTTTTTTTAAGTTATTTTCAAAAATTTCTGTGTGCAATGTCTAATATAAACCATTTAATTGGTATAACTATTTTACTAGATGAAGAAGATGAAGAATCTTAAAAGCCTAAGCCGGACATACACTGCACCACAGATATTCTTTGTTCCTTGAGTCAGATACCCTTGGTGGATGTGTAGAATTTCGAAGAAATGATAAATCATTATTATGAACGAAGGAAGTTAATAATATAAAGAAAAATAATAATCGTCATTTTCAACATACCCACCAAAAGTATCTGAGCCAAATAGCGAAGAATATCCATGGTGAAATGTATGTCCAGCTTTCTTATCTATACTTTACTATACTTTTTTTTATCTAATAAAAAATTAATGAGAAAAAAAAATGTTAGAAAAATGTCCACATTTTTTTCACATTCTCAAAATTTTCATGTGCCAATTTATTGTCTATTTATGTTAAGTATTTCATTGTATGAAAATGTACTTCAAATATATCAAAATTACTGTTATTTTTCAGCATTTCATCAGTTTGCTAAAATTTAAATGTTGTAGATTCTGAGTGGAGCGAAGAAGCTTGTGTTTTTACAATGATATTTATTTTAATTTTTTATTCTATAAACACTTATGTATGGAAATACTTGTCCAAAAGTTTCGATCAGCAACTTTTTGAAACCGGATTTGCCTCTTGATTTTACTTTAGATATGTAATTTTTCAAATTCCTCAATTATTTTTAAGAAAAATCTACCCAAAATTTGACTAAAAAAAAAAAAAAAATCCCAGTAATTATTTTTTAATTGAAACTTAATGAAAATTTAAACATAGACAATAATATGAGAAGTATTTTGGAACAAGAAAATTTTGAAAATGTGAAAAAAATTTTGAACATTTTTTTCTAATAATTTTTAGTCATTAATTTTTTTATCCTTTTTTTATTTATTAGATAACAAAAAATGTAAAATAAGGTAAAGTAAAGAAAAATATTAACAAGAAATCCATCTATACTTCTTGCTATAGGTTTTCTTCGCTCCTCGGGTTAGATGTTCTTGGTGGGTGTGTTGAAAATGACGACTATAATTGTTCTTTGTATTATTAACTTCATTTGTCCAGAACAGTATTATTGATAAAAATGATCTGTCGTTTATTTAAGATTCTACACACCTACCAAGAGTGTCTGACCTGAGTAGCGAAGAATTACCCATGGTATAAAGTATATATCCGGCTTTTTTAAATACAATAATGTTGTTATTTTGTGTGTAATTCATTTATTTTATTTGAGTTTCATGAGAAGTATTTTATCTATAATATTTAAATGTGTATACTAGAATAATTATTATTTTTTAGTGTATTCTAAGTATTAAAAAGAAATTATAAAAGTGATAAACAAGCTAGGCTATCAGCTTTGTAAAATATATCTAAGAGTACTGAATCATATTAAAATTGGCATATTAAATCTCATGCTGTATCTGAAACTTAAGTCTGTAGACACCCATGATTCTAACTAAAATACTTGTACTTGTATATGTTATATATTATTATATATTATTTAGAAATTTAAACTTAATTTTAAATTATTTTACAATATTTTTAACTATACATTTTTACTAAGACTATTAGTAAATATTTGTTAAACAATTGTTTATTAGAAGTCAAACAAGAACTGGAAGATCTTATGGTGGATATCAAAAAAACTGCTAATAGAGTCCGTGCCAAACTCAAAGGTTATATATATTTTGATTGATAATTAAATTAATGTGTTAAAATGTATAAATTTTTTTATTTAGAAATTGAACAGAATATCGAAACAGAAGAGCAATCGAACAAATCATCAGCAGATTTAAGAATACGCAAAACACAACATTCAACATTATCACGTAAATTTGTTGAAGTTATGACAGAATATAATCGTACACAAACAGATTATAGAGAACGTTGTAAAGGTCGAATTCAAAGGCAGTTAGAAATAAGTGAGGCATTTTACAACTCTTAGTAGTACTATTTGGCCACATGTGGTAGTATAAAATATTCATTTTTACTGACTCAATTCTTTTAACTTTAGCGGGAAGAACAACCACTAATGATGAACTTGAAGAAATGTTAGAACAAGGGAACCCAGCTGTGTTTACGCAAGGGGTAATTATAAAAATTAAATTATAAATTTAGTTTTAATATATCAATTTTTTAGATTATTATGGAAACACAACAAGCTAGGCAAACATTGGCTGATATTGAAGCCAGACATGCTGATATTATAAAACTAGAAAATTCTATTCGGGAACTTCATGATATGTTCATGGATATGGCTATGTTGGTGGAAAATCAGGTACATACTTTATCATAAATAATTATTTAAATTTGAGTGAAGTAAGCATTTTTACAATAATTGTGTTTTATTTATCTTATAACATTGTAAAGTTTTAAAAATCCCTAAAAACGCATATATTTTCTTTATAAATATAAAAATGAGGATTAGTTGTATTCTAAATAGACATCTTTAAAAATTCTCAGTGTAGCAACATGGTAAATTAAAAACTGTTTGTTGTTATAATTTTGAAAACAATGATTCAAGTTACTTAAAATTTTTATTTATTATTTTTAATATTTTTTTAGCACAATTTATAGTTTTAAATTAGTTTTCAAAATACTTTTGGATAATATGTCTAATGAACTTTTAAAATGTGAAACAATAATTGTTGTAAACCATACTCTATTCGCAATTATTTTATACTGTTAATTAGTGTCTTTTAATTTTGAATAATAATTTATTTGTTTGCCTTGATAAGAAGTTTATGTTTTCTGTGTTTTATTTAAATGTGCAAAAATTATTTATAAACTTATTTTATCTTTTATAATTTTGTTACTATTATTTTTATTCATTAATTTTAATTGATTATAAAAGTGTTATTTTAACGTGAAAAAATAATCTAATAGGTATTTAATATATTCCTTTTATAGGTATGTTATGGGTAGAGTACAAAAATTGGATAGTTATATATTACCCGGGTAATATATGAAGACTACCTATGCCTATTATTATTATATTAGATAAAGTAAAAATATTTTTGTAAAATGTTTATTTTTATACATTGATTGGGTTATTTGTATAACCTGTCCAATTCATCTTGGTTGAGGGTGATGGTTATGATTTTAAAATATCGGAGGTTTGAAAACTAAATCATACCAAAAAAATAATTGTATTGCATATAATAATACCAACTTAAATGTATTAATCTATGTCAGTAATGTTTACTGATATGATAAATAAAAATGGGATGTTTGTTATCATGCCATTACCTGTGATGTTGAAGTATGGATAATAAAAACGTGGATGGGACATATCCAATAGTTGAGGTCATTAAAATTTGCAGTCTTAAACTGATAAGAAATTGAGGCTGTTTATGTTTGGATATTATTTTATTTAAATCGGCAAAATACCGTTTTTATTGAACTTTTACCAACTCTTGTTGATTTATTTTACTGTTATTATTATAATAAAATCATTTTAACAATTAAAATTTTATTCTATCAAATTGTTTTGTTTCTTGGTGGTACATTCAGCACTGGTATCACCTATCACATTGTAAACAAACGGCCTCAATTTCATAACACTTGATGGCCGCTGATTAGACATTTATGTCCTATCCATATTTTTTTTATCTATGTGTTAAACATTATCTACTGCTGAGTGGGTAAAGTGTTTTGATAAAATAAAATACAATAAAATATCAACTGTAAGTACCATTGTAATACAATTTTAATCTACTACTGCAATAAAATAATTAAATATCAATTAAAGATATAATATTTGGGTATATCATGATTGTATTAAAATATTGTTTCATTATTTAGTTTATGAAAATGTATTTTCATAAAGGAACATTTTTTATGAGTTTCGATAAATAAACAAAAATAATGAAATATGGGTATATTTAAGGGAAAAATCAAAGTAATATGATATATTATCAGGAATCATAAATGTGAAATTGACTGATAAAAAAACAAATCTGACTATTGGTTGAGATAACAAATTAGTATTTCTAATGTCAGAAGGTAGTACAAACCATTTTATTTATAAATGAAAACATATATGACATGATACATGATATACGTTATTTAACTTGTAATTATTTGGTATAGTGAAAAACACAGCATGAGTGCTGAAGTATAGTAAAATTATAAAATATAACACAAGAAGTAGTGTCTTATCTATTAAAAATTTTGTGAGTCGTGTCAATCAATACAAAAATCTAAAAACAAATGACTATAGTGATTATACTTTATTTATTTAGTAAATGAATAATTTCTTTTTTGGATTGTTTTACTATTCTAATAAATTTTTATATTCAACTTTACATTTATTTCATATTTGTTCACATATAAATTTAATATATAATTTACCTAGTAAATATTTATTTTTTGTGATTAGTATAGGTTATTCTAGAGCAGTGATTTCCAATTAGTAGTATGCCACAGACCTCTAGCTAAAACTTAAATTGAACCAAGGACCCCTTTTTTATGGATATATTTTTAAAAGTTCCCTACTCTCTGTGTATGTAATATGTATATATTTCAACTTTATTCATACATGAAAATCAAGAAATACTTTCTTTTTATGATTAATATTACCCACTTTTTTGTAATAATATGAACATATATTTTCTTAAAAAATTCTGTAAAAATTTAAAATAGCTAGTTTTATACTGTCAAACACAACTGCAGTCACCTAACATAGTCACCACTGGAGGTCTGTGTACCACCAATTCGTAACCACTGTTCTAGAGTATTAGGGGTATCAGCTTTAATTTGAGTGAATTCTTGAATTAAGTTTTAATATTTTATACACAGCACTCTGGATAATGTGTTGGATAAATTGGATTATGTTAGATAATCGGTTGGATAAACACGGCTGCCACTTGGTCTTTATTTTATCTACTTATAGTCTCTTTTTTTAATTTTTTCTTCAAAAGTACCATATTTATCAATTTGGTCTCTTTTAGCTGCTTATTTCACAAATTTAACTTAATATTACTATATAGGTAATACTCAGTTCACAGGAGTGGCATAAAAAAGTTATGTATCAATAAAAACAATCTTTTTACACATACTAAAAATTATTTTAATTTAGGTTAGGTTTCATTTATTCTGAAAACATAAGAATGACAACAAAATACACAATCCTAGTAATTACGATTAAATATATATATATTTTAAAGTATATTTTTAATCATGCTTGTGACATTGTACATTACTCGTTTTCGTACTCTATCTATAACAGGTATAAAAATAAACTATTTAAAGTTTTTGCTTCTTTGAAAAAAAAAAATAAAAAAAAATAGAGTGCATTTATACAATTTAGAATATAGTAGTTTGAAATTAAATTACTTTCTTATAAATTTATAAATAAAAAATAAAAATAGGGCGAAATGATTGATCGAATTGAGTATCATGTTGAACACGCCGTGGATTATGTACAGACGGCTACTCAAGATACTAAGAAAGCGTTAAAATATCAAAGCAAAGCGAGAAGAGTAAGTCAAAAGGCGTAGAAGTGCTCAATGGTCCCACTCGCTTTGCTGAATGCATTTGTTTGTTTTTGTAGGTTTTATTATTTATTTGATATTTGTATTTAGAAAAATTAAATTTTAGTTAATAGCTTGTAGAAAAAATTGATTTCCAGTTATAGTTAGTTTTTGTAATTAATTTATAAAATATACTGATGTAAAGATAATAATATTGGAAAACAAATTTTTCTGAAATTCATGTTTTAAATTGTTATCTAATTGGAAATTAGTTTTGTAATCCAGTATATATTTTTTATTATTACTAATTAGTTATTTTGTTTTATTTTGTTTATTCCTTTTCAAAAATCTTTGCTTGATTTTGTTTTACTGTTTTTTTTTTGTTTGGCTTGAACAATTTTGGGATTCTTATACCATTATTCCTTATTCTTATCTTGTTCCATCCAAAAAAAAATCCATGTAGGGTGAACTCATTGATAGAATAGAATATCACGTATCATTCACTGTTGAAAAAGTAGCTGAGGGCAAAAATGAAATCATAACTGCTGGACAATATCATAAAAAAGCCCAAAAAGTAAGTTAAAAGAAAAAAAAAAAAGGAGAAAAATCAAATATTCTTTCATGTAATATTCATTACTCAGAATCTATTAATCTATAATGTAATATGTACATTTTTTTTTCTTTCTTATGTTATTTATTAATTATATAACACTTATTTTTTTCAATATGGTTTTTATTTAATAACAAAATTAACTTACTAACCTCAAGTTACAGTTTAATACAAAAGGCAAGTTAATTGTGTTAAGTTTAATTATTTAATTAAAATAATAAATAATAAAAAAAAAAACATTTTTTTGCTTTTAGTAATATGTTACAGCTTTGTTTATAGTCATATTCAAATTCATATTATATAATGCACTGTTTGTTTGGAAAAACACAGTTTTATTTTGCTTGAGCTATTATGTTTTGTATTGTAGAATTATTTTGAAATTGTGTTTGAAGAGTAATACTTTTGTATACTAATACTTCATTGTTTTTAATAAATTAGAAGAAAATCATGATCCTGATATGCTTGACGATTCTCATTGTTATTCTTGGAGGATTCGTGATGAGTTTCCTTCCTCCGTTGCCTATATAATATTTATATCTACATGAAAACAAGTAAGTACAGTAAATTTCTAGTTATTATTATAATAGTAATTATTTTTCATATTTTTATTTATTTAACGTGGTGTAACTGAAGAAAAACTATGACAATAATAAAACAAAACATGTTTTATTGTATTTATTTATACTTATATTTATAATACATGATTATATTATAATTAAATCCTTTCCTTACACAATAAATTTCTTTTATAAGCTAAAGAAAATGAACAAAATTAAGTTGAGAATGCAAAAAAAAATTTTTCTACTTCAAATTGAACCATCAATAAGTCATCATAATATGTTTGTAAGCATAGATAAAAATCTTTTAAATATTTCTATTAATATTTTCTTGAAAAACTATCTAATTCAATAAGTGATAATTGTCTCCTGTACTTGATGTAAGTTATTATTTATATACTATAATTAATATAGTTACTATTAATCATACTAATTACTTAAAGTATTGAAGTTTAATTTCTAATTGTTTGCTTCGAATAAAGCAAAGAAGAAAATAACATGATAAGATTGAAGATTATTTTTGCATTTGTGATGATTTACTTATGATTTTTAATAAGTCTTAAAATAATTTTTTTCAATTATGTTTTAAATATTAGATTCTGAGCGGAGCAATGAAGCTAGTGTTTTTATAATGATGTTTATTTATTTTTTTTCATAAACACTTCTGTATGGAAATATTTATCCAAAAGTCTTGAACAGCAACTTTTTGAATTTAGATTCACTTCTAGATGGTAATTTAATCAATTATTTTCTCAGAATTTGGGAAAAACTACCCAACATTTTACAAAAAAGGCTCTGAACTATTTTTTTTTTTTAATCCAAATTTTATACAAATTTAAACAGGTAGACAATTGTATTAAAAATATTTTGGCAAAAAAAAATTTTGAAAATGCGAGGAAAAAAAATTTTGATTTTTTTTAGCATTTTTTTCTTTATTTATTAGATAAAAAGAAGTAAAGTAAAGCAAAGATAAATGAAGTAAATTTAAGTATCTAAAGTAAAGTAAAGTGAAATATAGATGAGTTTTATTGTTCTTTATATTATTAACTTCATTTAGAATCATATTATTGAAGAAATGATTTATTGTTTCTTTAAAATTCTACATACTTACCTAGTGTATCTGACGCAAGAAGTGAAGAATTCTCGTGGTGTGAAGTATGTCTAGCTTTCTTGTCTATACTTAACTTATCTTTGCTTTACTTTACTCTTTTTTCTGTATTGATCTATACTGTCCTTACTTAACGGAATTAATTTAAGTTATAAACCATTGATAACATTTATCATTTTATTTGTGTTAATTTAAATTATGAAGTCATTAGTAATAGTGTATACACTGTAGAAAAATTTTATGTGTGCATAGTGTAACACATATTGTGTAATATATATTATATTTATTTACTGTTTTCTTGTGTTATAACCAGTGCTCAAAAAGGAAAATTTTCTGAACCGGAACATTTTTTATTTTGTCCATACCATAGAACTAAGGGGCTTTATCCTACCAAAATTATAATTTCCCCATAATGAAATATTATCCCTTTTTTATTGTTAAGTGCAGTGGATATTTTTTCTGATTTTTCATAGTTTACATTTTTAAATTTGAACTTAATTCCTAATGGTTATAAGGAAAATGGCGCATTCAAAATTAATTTTTTTATACTATATCTTATATGCTTACTTATCTCATACTAAATTTGTTGTACCTCAAAATTCAGAAATTATTAAATTAAAAAAATTATTTATAAATTTTATTAGGTATCTTATACTATTGACTTATTATGAAAAATTAAAACTGTAATTTTGATGAGAGTTTTCTTTAGGATCATCACATTCATCTTTCCCAGCATCAGAAAACACCTCAAAACACATGTTATAAATAATAATTTCTAACTTTTATATTATAGAAACTTATTTTAATTTGTAATAAAAAAACTGTTTTTAAATCTTAAGGCTGCAGAGAACACCATGCAGCCTATAATAAAGGTGCAGGTGCATACAAAAATAGCCACTGATTAAGTGCAAAGTTGTACCAACTAGTTTTATGAAACTTCATTTTAAAAAAAATCAAAAGCTTTTACAGTTGATAAATTTCCGAAAACTTGTGAGACATGTGTACAAAACTGCAGGTTTGTAAGGACTTTGAATTTGAAATGTTTTACGTACCATTCTATGTATTTCTAATCTCATGTGCTGCACCGGTGATTAAAAGTATACAGTGTGTGATAGCCAAATAATACTATCGGCGGACTTATCATATAGATAATAAACTCATTATGATGTGTTGCATTTATAAAATATTACAATATACATTTCTGAAAAGCGTTTATATTTTACTATACTTTATTTTAACTTATAAAGTTAAACTGTAGAGGATGTCAGGAAACTTGCTTAATAGAAAGAACTTTAATTTAGGGGAATCTGTGTGCTTCCAAAGAGGACTGTGCTCATAAAGAACTGATTTTGGATGTTTGGTGAAGTTAAATACTCAATTTCTACATAACCCAAATAATGATGATTAGGGCCCGAGATTTCTAGCACTAAAAAACTATGAAATATGCACTATAATATGCCTTAAAAAATGATAAAATATGCAACTATAATATGTATAAAATAATCAATAAAAAATTAAATATACTCTAAAAAAACTTGAATTATGTATTTTGATTAATTCAAATTCTAAAAATATTTATTTATACATAATCTAATTCTAAAAAATATTTCCGAGTGTTCTTTTTGTTGATCATTGTACATTATATACGATTTCTTCATTCTCTGTTAACATAAATTGTAAAATTCAATAATTAGTAGATTAGTAAGTATTACAATTTATAAATTTTAGTTTATACCTTAAAAATTGTTCTGTATTATTATGTGTTTGTGGATATTTTCAAATTTGAACGATCTTCAATTATTGGTCAGAAATGTTTTGTATGTTGAGAATGATTGTTCTACATCAACCAATGTGATAGTGGCGATTTTGAAATATAGAACTGTCAGAAATATTGTCTGGAAAACCATTTAATTTTTCTATGCCTCTTATACCCAATAAAATGCAAGACATTTTTTTCAAAAGTGATAGACCATCCATCATTTTTTTTTTTTCTAAAACTTGTTTTAATTTTGACTGTATTTTCAACCCAATTGAACCTTGTAGAGTCTCAAATGATTTTTCTATATTGTCAATTATTTCAATATAGTCAAATAATAACCCCTATGTTTGCAATTTTTTTAAAGATGTAGCGAGAGGCAAAAAATTTGATTTAATTAAAATAAGATACGTTTATTCTGTTTTTATTGATATATTTTTTCGCTTCTTTGATGCTGATTACATTGTCATTCTTATCGTCAATTAATTCCAAATTAGAAAGAATTGTGTTTAAATTATCGCAGTGATAATTTGCTGCACCGTTCAGGTACCTCAATGGGTAATTACAGGCTCTGAAGGTAGACTTAATTATGGGGCTTTGGTTTTGAAAAGTTAAACTCGATTTGGAATTTTTCTAAAGGTCTTTTTAATAACGCTAGCTATAATCTTAACAATTGATTTAAATTGACCTCTTACTTTTTCTGCCACTATGTAGGTCATAAGTAGCACACGTAACATGGATCATTATAGAGTTAGGGTGTTTAAGCATTGTAGCTAATTTTACCATGTATGGCGCTACGTCAGTTAAAAATAATAACATTTGATTATGCTAAATACCCTTAAACTGTAAGGAATCATCAAACAGTTTGCTTATTGTTGAGAAAATTGTTTTCCTGGTTTATCTAGTTTTAAAGTGCCTACTACAACATTTGCAATGTAACATCCCTCTATATAAATAGTCTCGTCAATACTAACCTGTATGTTTTTATTTGAGATTTCCGATTTAATTTTTTCAACTGTTTCAATGTATAAATTATCGATATACTCTTGCCTTAGTGTAGATGTCATTGGAATTTCTTTTTTGTATGAATTCCAAAAAATTACGAAATTGATTATTTGAAAGTTTATTTAAAGGTATTCTAGTAAATAAATAAATAAATCTTTGTTGAAAGATGATTTTTACTTGATTTTGTAAGAAGTTTTGTGTTCTTCCTGTTTTTTCCTGCTGGAATTTATTTGCTTTGTTATGTTTATCCATTTTTAGATGCTGTGTTACATTGAATCTTTTTCACAATCAACTTTAATTTTACAGTATTTACAAAAAAGCATAAATGTAGAATCATATAAAAATATATAAATTCACATACATACCTTCTTAAATATTGACCTAACAATATTTTTTTCTTTAGGCATGATTTAAAATGTTTGTAAAAATTGAACAGCAAAAGAATACAGCACAAGTTAAAATAACACGCACAGTTGTACGAACATAAACGATTACAATCATTAGTCGACATACCACAACTTACTAAGTATTAAATTTGTAAACACGTGTTCTTTTTAGGAACCATTAAAATATAATAAACACAATATCTCACATATTACTGGAATATTTTTATTCATAGATAGACAATAAAATATAAATCACTTGGTGAGTGGTGGTGTGATTTGCATGAACTTGGTAAACACAATGTGGCTTTTGTAAAATTTGAATTTAAAGCATTACTTGTCGTTCACTAAATATAAATCACAAAACTACTTAATTTTTTTCAGATTAAAAATTATATGCAAAAAATAGCAGAAAAAACACAAAAATCCTAAAGTATGCAAAAAATATGTACTAAAAACTTTTGAAGCTGCATTTCTTTTAGTATGAAACAGATTTGTAGCTGACTCTGCTATCTTTTATAGTTTTATAAATAAATATACAAATGCTAGAAATTTTGAGCTCTGGTGATGATAAACCTATATTTTGGGTATTTTAAATTTTAACCAAAATGAAATACAGAACAGTGGCAGGGTTTTGATCAAACTTCAAGGGGTTGGTAAATTAAAATTTTACGCCCGTCTCCTTCCCAAAACCATGATAATAAAAAAGAAAATTTAATTATTAACATACAAGTTATGTATAAAAAACTACCAGAGAGGGGCGATGTCCCCATCGCAACACCCTTAAAACCGCCACTAGTACAGAATAATTTTAACTTAATAAATTGCAAAAAAAAAAAAATTCATGTAAGATTTAACAGTTTTAAATTTGTGCATTATAATATCGAATAATTTTATATTTTGTTTAATAAATCATTTTATTAAAATAATTTACAGAGCAATTTTTTTGACGGATTCATCCGGCAGAGCAGTCACTCAATACATACTAGTTCTTCGGCTTGTAAAGACTGGAATAGTTTATGAAAAACAACATTTTATTTATTTAATTTTTATTTCCTTTTCCTGCCTCGAAAAAAAAAAAAAAAAAAAAGAAAATATGAGTAAAAAAAGTCCATGTGATTTTAATATTGCTGTCTGTCCTGTTTTAAAAGTAACTATATAATATTTATTGTTTTTAAAAACATTTTTCTTAATTATTATAGTTATATTGTTATTGATAAAATTATTAGATTTTTAAAACCAATTTATATATCTATATATAATAATTATTTACTATATATTATAATATAGACATTCATGTGATAATTCGTTAAGGTATTCGAAAATTTTGGCTTCCTTGTTTTTCATTTTATAATTTCTGCAGAGTATAATCCGTAGGTGAATGGGAAATAATGTCAATTTTTAAATAAAAAAAAAAAAATAAAAAAAAATAGTTGTTTTGTTCTACTTAAGTATTATTCGTCAGTAAATGCTTTAGAAAGACTAATGTATTATATTTACATTAATTTTCAAAATTATAATTTTTAATTTTAGTTTTAGTAAATTCCATAATAGTTTTAACTACGTAAAAGTGCCTTGGAGTATATAGCCAACATAATACCAATGGTAATTTAGACATTAATGCTTATTAATATTTGAAAATGCATATTATTATTAATTAATGTACATTATCTATGAATTATTGTATTATTATTGTTATAATTCTAAATTTAATGTTTTTTTTTCTTTCTATTATTATTTATTTTTATCTAATTTAAATTTATTACATTTTGATTCTTAATTGAAATTTGTTGTCTCCCTCATTATAATAGTAAATAAAAACTGTTAATCCCTTTAAAGTTCAGAAAATGTTTACATGATATATGTTTTTTAAACATATATTTCGTAGATCTCAATTTACTACTAAAATGTTTTCCATCTTAAGATTAAAATGGAAATCGCTCAACATATTATATTATTATTTATTTCTGAAAAAGTATTTTTTCATTTATTTTTTCTTAATTTGATAATTAACTCATTTTCTTTGATAATATTATGTCTATATTTATTGTTTTTAATTTTTCCTTTATAAGAGTGTTACCTATTTTTATTTTAAACTACTACTAGTGTTTTCATAATTCATTTTTTTCTTTTTTTTAACTAATTCAACATTAATAATGTAATTTTAATGATATTTGGTACTATGCTTTTTTCTTGATATTCTATGTTTTTTAGTCACATTCGTATTTACAGACTTTTTTTTACCATGTAATTTAAATTAGAAAAAAATATAATTACATACAATTTTAATGTAAATAAATTTAATTATACCACATTTTTTGCCATATTGCTATTATTGTGTTCTAATCAAATTACAATAGTAATAATAATTAATACAATTTTTAGTAAAAAATAGGTTATTTGATTATATATTTCATAATTTTTCTCTTTTATTTATGTTTTTTGTTTTATTTTATTATTATTTGTTAATGATAGAAATGTTAATTACATTTTTAACCAGAATACACAATTTTATAGATTATAGATTTTTTTTTTTTTACTCTAGAATATTAATATTATGAGTAAAATATAAAGAATTGTACAGTGAAAAAATTGTTTCTTGTTAAATTTGTTGATCTTTGCCTATGATTGTAGTGAAGATATTAATTTTTTTTTTAATGTTTAAGTGTTAATATTGTAAAAATAGTGCAATTTAAGTCTTTTTAATAAAACAATATGTTTTTATTAGTTATTAAGAGAGCATTTTATTAAATGATTCGGAAAATCATCATTAAGATTTTTTTCTTTTTTAAATTCTTACAGCCTAAGTTATTATAAAATTAGAACGTCAATTTTGTTTAATTATTAATCAACTATAATAGGGCCATGACAGTTTTTTTTGCACATTTAGCTTTAACAATAAAATCAATTGAACAATAAAATTTGATATTCGAAAGAAAATTATGTTAGTGTTCTAATCACCATTAATTCATTGGGCACTTAATATATTCCAATATCATTTTTTTTTGTTAATACATCTTGTACTTACACAGCAATTTTGTATTATTTATTTTGACACATTGTCCATCATATTTTTAAACAAAATCATATTACCTATTTAATTGTAGTTGTTTTAGCAACATTTTTAAAATGTTTTTCTGTTTTACTTGAAGTATTTAAATTTTTTGCTATACATATTATATTTTTTGTATGATCTTTATAGTTTAAAAGTAAAGTATAATAATAATTGTAGATTTTTTTCTAAAAAAAACAATGTTGATGTCTGGTCATAAGAAAGTATTTTTTTCTTATTTACCATTGTCAGAAGTCATGATATTGTATCTACTTTTTAATTTTATCTGATAATAACTCATTATAAAGTAATATCAAATTGGTAATAAACTCGTAATAATGTATTAATATATTTGTCGTTGTTAATGTAGTTACATTTTGTCAAACTCAACCAGTGTTAGGTATACCGTCAATTACTACAAGTCTGTTAAGCTAATTATTTTTCTCAAATCTGTTAATTAGTTTTAGGTTTTTAAACTACATATAGAAGAATAATATTCGTATTGTAATATTGTCCACTGTGACTTTCATTGCCATAGATATTAATGTTATTGTTAATTTTATACAAATAATAATAGCTTAACTATATTCAGACTTTTTTTATTTATTTAATAGTAGTTACTTTTTAAAATTTCTGCTCAGTCAATATGATATTAGGTACAAACAGGCCCGGAATAAGACAACTTTAGGCCTGGGATTAAACCTGTTTAGAAACCTATGTAATAAAAAATTATTTTAAGAAGAATTATTCTGTATTAAATATAATTATAGACATTTTAGATTCTGAATGAAGTGAAGAAGTTAGTGTTTTTATAATGATGTTTATTTTTTTATTTTACATTTTTTTTTTTGTATACCAAAAGTCTCGATCAGTAACTTTTTGAAACTGGATTTGCCCCTATTTGGTACATTTTTAAAATTTTTGAATTCTTCATTTTTTATTTATTTTTTTTTCTAAAAAAATTACCCAAAATTGACAAAGAAGACTCAGAAACCATAATTTTTTTATTCCAAAGTTTTTGAAAATGTAAAAAAAATGTGGAAATTTTTTTAACACTTTTCTTATTAATTATTTTTTCCTTTTCTTTATTAGATAAAAAAAAAAGTTAAATAAAGCTAAGACAAGAAAGCTGGACATACTTCACACCACGTATCTTCTTCTTTACTCTTTGGGTCAAATACTCTTGGTGAATGTGTTGAAAATTATGACTATTATTGTTCTTTATATTATTAAGTTCCTTTGTTTAGAATCGTCTTATTGAAGAAATGATTTATTGTTTCTTTAAAATTCTACTCACCCACCAATTAAATAAATTAAATAAAAGCTTGTCTGAATTAAATTTGATGTTTCTTTCACAGTATATCCTTCCTACTTATTTTATTGTGTTATTGCAGTGGTTCCCAAACTTTTTACACTCTTGGCACATCAATATTAGTTGTAATAAGTCATGGCACACTGTCCATAAACATTGTTCATACTCTGGCATTATGAGAGACAATAATGTGGATGTACAACAGGTACAACACTTATGTGCATGTAATTCGTTATCAGGACTTTTTCCCCAACATAATTATTTTTATTATTAATAGACTATGGTGATTGTGTTTATGGAGTGATTCGTGATTCGTATTTGCATATTTATTATAAATATGTTTATATAAATAGTTACATACTATTCAATGTATACAATAATATAATATTCACCAATAAAATGTATTATTTTAATTATTGAGCCCTGATGATGCTCATATTGCTAATATATAATTCAGGCGCATATACAATGTCAAGTTATCACAGTTATACTTCACAATTTCACCCACTCTATATAATATCTGTACAGCACTTTTCATGTTGTTATAGTTTGATTTTATGGTGGGGCAGGCGCCAAAATGAACAAGTTTCTATTGCTGCCTAGTCTCCTTGTGACGCAGAGTATACTTCCAGTTATTACTACTCCGCTTATTTTTATTAACCTCATTAAATGTACCTATTATATAATTTTTATTTTTTATTGAAATTTTATAATGTTTACAATTTTCTTTAGTTTTTCTTAACAATATAAGAACGCATGATTAAAAATATCAAAAAAGGTCATAATGTGTAATTTACAAAAGTTTCACAATTTTGATTTTAGTCATTTTGTGAAATATAAAAAATATAATTCTAATACTTCAAATTTCTACTATTTATATATCCTAGTATATGGTGACCAAATTTGATAAAATAGGTTAACAAATACCTATCTAATCTAATAAATAATAATAAAAAGTATTTTCGTGGTAGAAATAGAAAGTTAATATACTGAAAATTTATATTGTTTTTATCATAAAATATCGGTGATTTTTAGTTGTACGACCTGATATAAAATACAAGCTCATTAAATGGTTTAACCCTGGGAGAGATCTTGCTCCCATGACATTTCACCAGGTTACTAAAATAATCACTTTGTCCCTTAAAAATTTTGTAGAAGATATAAATCAAATGGTATTTGGCTAAACATAAAGCTATCAATAAAATATTAAGATTTTATAATTATTTTTCTTTGTGATAATATATTGTATAATAAGTAATTAATAAGTACAATTATTCAATTATGTTCAATTTAATTTATTCAAATTTTCGCGGCATACCCTAAACATTATCACGGCCAGTGTTGTCTAGATTTAAATCTAGATTAATTTATCTAGATAGGTACTTCATTTAGATAAAAAATGTCATATTTTTATCTTATCTCCCGGACTTTGCGTGGTTTCAAGGCGAGCTCAGCCAACGCACGCAGAAAAGAATGATCTTGACCACAACAACCCCGGAGACAGAGCTCTTTTCCGCCTTACTGCGGACATTAACGTGAGGAAGGCGACTCGTAATTCCATTCCCTCTGACAGGTCGGCTCGGTGTCTCCAACCTGGCGACAGGCGTGGGCAGTCTGACTGTCGCCCCGACTTTACCGGCTATCTCCGGTGAAGGCTATCAAGCGATAGTCAGACCCCAACACCCCCTGTTATAATTTTCAATAGGGATTTATATACTTTTACGGATGTATTAAGGGGGCTGCGGACAGACCATTCTAAGGAAATGTGTGTAGGCAATTCATTATACGTCTATATTACCGGCGTGTTTGTGTGTGTAAAGTAGATTAACGTTAGTGTGTGTGAGCCATAGACTTTCCCGTGAACAACCGATAACAATGGGACAAATTTATTAATACTACCATTGATTATAAATATTTATAATCATCAATGATAATACTTGGTCACACATTAACAACCGTGGATCAACGATTTTGGTTTACAAAAAAAAAAAAAAAAAATTGTAAGTACCGAATATTATAAAATAATGAAAATGTATAAGAAACATGAAAAACATTTGGAAAAAAAAATCATTTGGTATTTCTATCACATAATATAATTGGAATTTAGACTGTTCTAATTATATAATATTAAAATCAATGATAAAAAATCGGATGTATACCCCGTCGTCGTTGCTTTCACACTTATATAGAGACTCTACCTAATTCTATAATATTGATTATCGGCTAAATCTAATGATTATTATAGTTCATAATATAATGGTAGGTATTTAAATATGATTTGAATAATGTAATAGTAGACACATTTTCATGAAAAATTATTCTAGAACGCTTTTTGTAATACTTTGTTGCAGACTATCTTTTAAAACTTCGGGTAAAAGGTAATCCATAAAAAAATTTTTAATTTTGTCTCCATTTGTTCGTCTCGGAAATCATCATCTTTTTAAAAAATTTTCATGAATTAAACCTGAACATCAAGGCCGTAGGGGAAGGGAAGGGAAGGGGGGTCGATGGGGTCGAAACCTTCCTGAAATTTTTCTACCCAACATTTTAAAATTATTTTTGATGCTAATATACATAATATATTTCAAAATTATAAGTTACATGGGCAGTGAGTTACGATAAATTTGAAACGGCAGTATCTCTCTAATAATAATACATTGCTAAAAAATGTTATCATTGTATAAACATAAAGTACCAAATATTAATACAATTATTAGTGTAAAACTAAAATAAATATATTTTTATCATAGCCTCATAGCTATTATTTTTTTTCGGATATAGTTTTTTAATCAAAAACATTTCAGATCAGTATACTCGCATATTATTCAGGTGGAAAATTTTGTTGGTGTAGTATTTCATAGAGATAATTTTTCGAAATTCTTAATAGTTTTTCCCAAAAATAAGGATAAACTACAGAAAATCTAAGCAAAAATGGTAAAATATGCCATTTACTAGATTTTTAGAAACAACTAAAAGTTATTTAAAATAATAAAATGTGTATTTGACTGAACAAATGTGCACTTGTGAAATTGAATAAAATATTCATTATAATTACTTTGTTGTATAAGCAAGAATGAGTGTAAGGTGTAAAGAGATTCATTAAGGTTATTCATTTTAGAAAATAGGTAAATAAATTAACTTTGCGATTTTAAGCTAAACAACCAAATAATTAAACAATTTTATTATAAGAATAATATTATATACAGGTAATTATTATATAATAAAGAATAGACATATATAACATTTAACTTTGTGGTAACTGATAATGCAATAGGTACCATTAGCTACCTATTATGCTTGTTAATAGGTAAATAAATTACTTTAAAAGCTATGTGACAAAGAACATCATAATATTACGTAATAAATGATAACGATTAGGGATGAGATGAGAACACATGGTCTTAGCACGTGTACGTGTAACTCGCGACAGCGTTAATTCCAAAGAAACAATAATTTTGTCAAAAAAAGACAAGTTTTATAAAGATCAGTTGAATAAATTATTTTTTTTATGCGTTTAAGTTTGTAATTTTATGTAAAACTAAAGAATTCTGTCAAAATTCCAAATTTAAACAGTTATAAAACAACAACTTGACTAACGATTTTCGAGATTTTTTCAGTATCGTTAGAAATATATATATATATATATATAAATAAGTATGTTTGTTATGTTTGTATTAAATTTTCAGCTCTTAATATTCATACATTAAAATGTTATGAATTAAAAACTAATGAAAAACGAGAAATTTTCAAAATGTTGTACTTACCTCAAAATTGGTCAAATATTTTTGAGAATTTTATAAGATATGCGCGTGACTATTTTTAGTAGTTGGCGAAAGTTTAAACTTTCTAGCTTTATTATTTTTGAATTTATGTTAAAAAAACAAAATCGAATTTATGAAAATTCTGTTTATGTCGTTTTTTGTCAATTTTTGGGTAGTTTAGGCATGCGCTTAGAAAAGGTATTGAGAATTTTGAAAAATTACCTTTTAAAAGTACCAACTAGACAACATTTCCAATCTATAGAGTTACTGATCGAAATTTTGGACCAGTATCTCTACTAAAAAAAAATGTTTCCATACATACAAAAAAGAAAAAACACACATATTTGTAAAACCAATACATTCCTAGCTATCGTTCAAAATCTAAAATGTAATCACAATATTCTATGTCCTTGAGTTTATTTTAGTGGTATTTTTCATATTATATTATATATTGCATATGAATGTTTAAACATTAATAAAAGCAATAAAGTTCTAAAAATTAATTGTAAATATTCGAGCGTTCGGTGTTTAAAACTGTACTGAATTCATACAATCATAATAATTAATAATGATTTGGAAATGGATTTTTGCTTTCGTCAATTTGTAAGTTAACTCTTAATATTTTAAACTGATCGTAATACGGTAGCAAATGTCAAACTGCGGTGTGAATCGACTAATGTCGAAGTAGTGTAATACAGGCTTTAGATTTAAACGGTTTTTGATCAAGATTTCAAGTAGTTACTCAAAAGTATTGCAACGTTTATGTTGCACATAACTAATATACTTAATAAAATAATACTATTTATAGACGTACGTGAATATAATTTTTGCTGTTCGCTTTTAAATCAATTAAGTGTTGATTAATGTTAAACGCGAAACGTTCGAAGAATTTTTATAGTCATTGCAAACGCTGCAGTTTTCCAATGCATTATTATTATGTTTTAAAAGACTGACAGTTCACTGCAGCTTCTTCTTAAAATTATTATTATTTCGTATAATTCAGTTGATATTTGACCAACATACCGCGACCTTCAACCCGACGAATATCGAAGACAATTTTCCGCTACCGTCTTTTATTACAATATTATATTCATTAACATTGTGTATGACCTGTTGTTGCAATGCAATCAATAATGCAATGTAATAATAATAATAATAATAATAATAATTGCAAGGTCGCACGTAGTCTAATTATTACCGATTGCCATCCGCCCATAGTCGCTGCAGCAGTCGAAGGTGTTTTCCGCATGCCAAAGAAGTGTCGAAATCATCTATTGACCAGCTAGGTAAGCTTCTATAATAATAATATAATAGCGATAAACAATGTCTGTTTACTTTTCGGTTGCACTCATCTATTATATTATTTATATTATTATTCTAAGACGTGGCTATCGACTTCCTACGCTTAGATGGAAATCTATCACACGTGTGCGCAACAGGACACGTCTTGATGTTTTTGATAGATTAGCTGCGATTCACGCGAAGGCTGTCATAGCTATATATTTATTATCTACGCGTGTATTGCGATGCATATTACAAGTTACAACACATAATAATAATATATTGCAATCGTGGGTATCCTTCCTATACTGCAGTGTCGGCCGTAGATTGTAGAGTGTGACGTAGGCTATACAGAGAGTGTGCAATATGCACTTCCGTAAAATGTGTCCACCTAGCCCCTATCAAATTAATAGCGCAATTTTGGAAAAATGTTACCACCTTATATCGAATATTTGCGTTATAAATAATTAATCGATTTGAAGGCGTCATTTTCAGAAAGAGCGATTTAGAGGGATGGCGATAGGCAGTAGAGGAAATTCTAGGAGGGGGGGTAAGTAATATTTTTTTGAATCAAAATGTATAAAGATTCATATCTTCGGTCAGCGCCTATATGTTCAGTCCAAATATAAAAAAGTGTGTACTTCGATGCTGGGGTGTTCTTCGCACCTTGAGTGTTATACTCTTGGCTGGTGCGTTGAATTTTAAAGAAACGATTAATAATTTCTTCAATAAAATGATTCTGAGCGGAGTTTCATTTAATAAAAAATAATAATAACTTTCAATATGTTTAACAATCTTTATTTAATAACAGAATAAGCCATGTGAAATTCGTTATTCGTGTAAATGATGAAATTTGTGTAATAAGTTACTTAATAATAAGTACTAGTATCACCAAGTGGTCGAAATTCAACCAGAATAACAAAATTAATTAATTTTTGTGTGATTTTACACTGACCTTGCATATTATACTGATAAACATGCATTGAACTTAAATGTTCTAAAAATAATTTTGTTACATACCTAAATCATTAATGAAAAACAAAAATTGAATTTCATATATTCCCATTCACCTAATGAATATTCAATAAATAATTGAAAATTACTATAAAGTATAAAATACATTATAAAATTAATTAAAGTGGCTCTAATTATCGTTAATTAACATTAATTCGCTATAATATAATTTGTACTAATGTTTATCGTGTCGCTTCTGGTTAGTCACGGTTGAGAAAAGTGCAAAAATTATTTTTTACCGGATAAGGTTTGAACCCTTTACCGTTGTATCCGAGAAATACGGCTTATCTAATGGACATATAGCGATGAAAACCGTTGAAAAAGTAGGTATTTAATATAATACCATAAAATATTATATTTTCAAAATCGATCAATTAGAAAACTATGGATCTGCCTGTATTTCAGCAAACACCATCGTACTCGGATTCGAAAAATATATGAGATAGCGATAAAACATTATCAAATTCTTGAGTGTTCGTAAATTAGAAATATATCATTATATTTATCCGTATTTTCTTCAATTTTTTTTCAATCAAACCATTGCAAAACGTTTAATTATTCGTCCATAAAATATTTTATTGTACAAATATATTTGCAGTGAAATTCTTCACCTATGTATAAAGTTTCAAAAAGATCAGTGAAACCAATTTTCTTTTATGTACGTTAAAGTATGAAATTTTAGGTAAAATTAACAAATTTCGCCAAAATTCTAATTTTAAACGATTATAGAGAAAAAAGTTAATTTAAGACTTTTGAGATTTTTAGGTCAATTAGACATATATGTGAGTAAGATCATATTAAATTTTCAAGCCTTAATATCAAGAATTAAAAATTTTAATATTTTTTTATAAAAATTAATAATTTTTCATTTTTATTAAGACATTTATTACCTCATACACACACGTGCGCGCGCGCGCACACACACACATACGCACGTACAAAAATATCGAATACCCAACTTTATTAAATAACATTTTATTAAATATATCCTTATCGCCAATTATTAATATTATATAGTATTTGAAGTTTCGCTCAGAATCGTTTTATTGAAGAAATGATTTATCTAGCGGTTCTTTAAAATTCAATACACATACACCCAACAAGAGCTTTACACCCGAGGTGCGAAGAATACCCACGTGGTGTAATGAATACCTTAGTATAACCAAATGGCTTTTTTCAATTTATTTATAAATTATTGTCAAAGCCTCATCCTCTGAAAATTTCTGGGTACATTCCTGAACCACGTCATGCCACTGATGAGGTAGCGTAGTTTAAAAATTCGGTGGGCAATGTTATTTCAACAACCAGGGCTATTTTTACGACGAGTAGTAAATATTTAAACAGGAAATTATGTCTTCGTTTTTTAACAAAATATTATAAACACGTGGTACAATAATATTGTATTGATAAATTATGCGCTATAATCTTCGCAGTGGGCAGTTTTATATGTCATTTCGTGTTTTCGAGAGCGGTACATTGAAATCGATTCCCGAAATCGAGTACCGTTATTTTTATAGTCCGAGTTCAGTCCAAACATTTAAAACTGTAAGCCGAGTGGAGTCCCGGCTGTGAATGTAAATTTTTATTTCACCAAACATAATTAAAAAAGACTTACTTCACACAATGGGGTATTCTTCGTTCCTCTGGTGGAATACGCTTGGTGGGAGTATTGCATTTAAAAGAAACGAATCATTTTTTCGGTAAAACGATTCTAAGTAGAGCTCCATATTAATATACAATAATAATAATTTTCAATTAGGATTTTTTGAACAAAATATTTTATTTAATGATGTTGGGTACTCGAAAACTGTGTGTGTGACATGTGTAGCTCCCTCACCAATTTATTTATCTTTATAACGCCAATGGTCTTATTTAGGGTGGTCTAATGTTTTGTAGTTGGCGGGCCAATTTACACATTCATAAACATATCGGGGACCACCAAAAGAAAAAAAATTGTATTATTGTTTATATTTAATTCTATTGTAAACATATAACGCACAAATTATTACATCGCAGATTAATCTTTACATATAATTACAATGACTAGGTATAATACTTTTATTTAACATGTATTAATTTGTTTATTTCATAATATTTACAATTTTATGTTATTATATATTTTATCATATTTAAAATTTAGAAGGTATAAAAAAAAATTAATGGTTTTTCGCCGTCGGGTCTGACAATTAATAAAACCATCAACTGCTTCGCCGTCAATCCATTTGCATATTAATTCACCGCAGTGACGACGGCGACAAATGGCGTTAAACAGTAAAACCGTCGAGTGGCGTTGCTGTCCATCTAAAATCTAAATACGTGTTTTGGTGTGAACGTGAAAACCATTGCGGTTTGAATAACCCGATGGCGAAAATTGGCTGTTCAAAATGACGATAAACAGTTATATTACGATTTTATTATTATATAATTACAAATTTTTTTAATACAACCTCTAGACGACGGGCTAAAAAAAAAGGCTTTTACAGGCTACACGTGAGAAGAGTTAACCTCATTTATTATAATAAAAAATATATATATATATAAAGTAAAGCAAAGTATAGACAAGAAAACCTTACACCATGGGTATTCTTCGCTTCTCGGGTCAGATACTTTTGGAGGGTGTCTTGAAAATGACGACTATTATTGTTTTTTATATTATTTTCATAATTAATTATAATTCGCTTAGAATCGTATTATTGAATAAATTATTTATCGTTTTTTTGAAATTCAACACATTATGTATAGTTAAGAATAAATTGAAAATATAATTAATTTGAACTTTTTTATCTATCTTTATGTACATGTATAAAATTAAAAGGATAATCTGACTGGCTAAGGTCATCAACACACAGCTTAAACCACTGGATCTAGTGACTTGAAATTTTACACAGAAGTTCCTTATACAAAGTAAGAAAGCACTAAAAAAGTGATTTTACAAAATTCGATCCCAAAAATCACGATAGGAGGAAAAAAACTAATAAATATTAATCTATTCACAATCATACATTGTCAATTACAAATTATGTCAATAGACAATAATCAAGACGTATAAACGTGAATAGAATACTTAAATAGGTGAATAAAATAATAATCAAAACAAATAAAGTAAAATAAAGGTTAGGTAATGTAAAGTAAAGTAAAGATAAGTAAAGTGTAGACAAGAAAGCCGGACATACTTCACATAACGGGTATTCTTCGCTCCTCGTGTTAAATACTCTTGATGGTTGTGTTAATCTTAAAAGTAATAAAACGATTCTGAGCAAAGGAAATTAATAATAAAAAGAACAATAATAGTCGTCATTTTCAACACACCCATCAAGAATATCGGCTCTGAGGAGCGAAGAATACCGGTGGTGCGAAGAATGTCCGGCTTTCTTGACTATACTCCACTTCACTTATAGTTGCTTCACTTTATTTTACTTTGCTTTGCTTTGATTTACTTTACTTTTTTTTATCCAATAAATAAAGAAAAAGATAAAAAAATTAACGAGAAAAAAGAATGTTGTAAGAAAATATTCCACAATTTTTTTTTTCATATTTTCCATATTTTCTTGCGCCAAAACATATCTCATATTATTGTCTGCCTTTGTTAAAATTTCCATAAAAGTTGAATTAAAAAAAAATATAAGTAATTTCTGTGTCTTTTTTGTCAAATGTTGTAAGTTTTTCCTAAAAGAAAATTGAGAAATCGAGAAATTCAAAAAATGACCTCTTTAAAGTACAATTTAGAGACAAATCCGATTTCAAAAAATTGCTGGTTGAAAATTTTAGAGAAGTATTTCTATGTACTTCTACTCTTACCACCCGCCGTGCGAAGTATGTCCGGCTTTTTTTTCGGTGTACAGCTTTTTTTATGGAAATACTTGTCCAAAAGTTTTGATCAGCAACTTTTTGAAACCGGATTTGCATCTAGATGGTACTTTAGAGAGGTCATTTTTCGATTTTCTCAATTCTTCAATTTTTCTTTTTGGAAAAAACTACCCAAAATTTGACGAAAACCATCATTTTTTGATCAAAACTATATGAAAATTTAAATATAGAGAGAAAATAATATAAAAAAGATTTTGGCGCAAGAAAATTTTGGAAATGTGAAAAAAAAATTTTGGACATTTTTCTAATATTTTTTTTTTTCATTCATTTTTTATATTATCAACTTTCTTTGTTCAGAATCGTTTTATTGAAGAAATGATTTATCGTTTCTTTAAAATTCAATTCACCCGTCAAGAGAATCCCACCCAAAGTGCGAAGAACACCCCGACGAGCAAAGTACCTACTTTTTTAAATTTATAATTATTATGTCTTTTTCTTCTACCTCGCCTTTATCTAAACTGCTTGGGGTCCGCCATCTGAATCTTAAACTTCCTTTACACTACCTCCCACATCATCCACGCACACATCAACAGTTCTCATATTATAATTATTATATAATTTATTCTGACAGTAATATTGTGTTATTTTTCACGGACGAATGAATAAAAATATTACAAAGTCTTAATTGAAAAAGGATTGGAAAAATTACTACAAATATCAAATGCTATAAATAATTTACTATAAATAAAAATAGACATGGTTTAAAATTATGGAATATTTAAGAGAAATTGCACATAATTATTACGAAATGAATTTATGAATTTGAGTTTGTAACGCCACATATAGGTACCCGTCAAAGTAATAATTTATAACAAAACAATTTGGAGAGATCATTTCTGTAATAAATCGGGTACACCGAAATAGAAAAAAAGATAAATAATTAAAAAGCCGGACATACTTCGCACGATGGGTGTTTTTCGTACGATGGGTGAGATTCTCTTGATGGGTGTTTAACTTTACACCCCCTCCCCACACACTTTATTGTTTGGGACAGCCTTGATTTTAATTACGGTAATACGCATGTATAAAATGTACAATGACAATAATAATAATAATAATAATAGAAAAAGAAAAATGATGTACAAATACTATTAATTTGAAAAGAAAAAAGTACATTTTTACAAATTTTTTGTCGTATCTAAATATTTTTTTTAATTAGCATTCATAAAAATGTTACAGTTCCATTTAGTAGGTCAAAAAACGATACTAAATATATTTTTTTAGCATGCCTGTTTAATTATGTAAATGTAATACACAAAAATAAATTATTATAATTATTATACTGTGGTCGATGACAAAGCTCATTTAACTTATGAGCAGATAGATAACTAATTCACTTAAATTAGTATTTAACATAATCTGTAAATTCATGTTTACTAGTAAATTGCTGAATATTTTCTGAACATAATATTAGATTTTAGACTAATTGGCAACCTCACGTTTATAAGTGATTATATATTTTTGTTATTTCAATTCATATTGTATAGGTGCAGATGAATTGACTAGTAAAAATATTACGTTTTCTTGTATCTTATTATTAATTAAATATAATATTTTTTAAATTTGTTAGCAAAACGTCGAAGTACATTGTTATTCCGTGATTATACATTTTTTAAACTCTTGATGAATTTGAATTCAGGGTTCAGGCTACCCATATGATTTTTAATATTTCTTCGATTTCATGAGTACGAGTGTGTTTTTTAAGAGATTTTCTACGAAACGTCGAACAGGTAATTTGCCGCGTGCTATAAATCAAGTGTTTTAAACGATCCTCATACAGCGTTATTTTACACACGTTCGTGGTGCGTCGGAATGCGTTTAAGAACATTATGCAATATTTTGCATCGAACGTCGTATGCACATTGCATAACTAATCTCATTTTAGGAGGTATAATACGTTTGTGATATAATTCCATGTTGACAATGATTATTATTGTACTTATAGCATAGTACAATTTATAATTATTATTATTATTGTATTTCATCGTACATCATAGTGACGTAATCACTGGCCAGGGGTGTGTGATCACGAATTTTACTAAAACAGTATTAAAAGCGAATGAACACTTTTTAAATTATTATTGTGTAGTTTAATACTTTTACGTCAAAATATTTTGAAAATAATTTTTAACAAATATTATTTTAATTTCAAAATCTAAAATGTGTACAATTATTATATGTATAAATTTGTCATACGTATGCAATTTTAATCATTGACATTTATTTTATTTGAATTTTTATCCATATTATTAAACTAATTTCAGCATAATTATATTCATAATCAGGGTTAATAACTTTTAGTTCTAAAAAAGGATGTTATAACTTATAAACGCTATTACATGCTTTTAAAAATATTCGTATAATCGTTTAAATATGTACTAAAAATACTAAAATTTGCAAAAAAAATAAACACATAATGTAGAAAAAAATTTTTTTCCTCTTTATTATTAAAAAATATCATGTTTCTTACTATTCAAAAAAAAAAAAAAAATTGGAATAATATAACATTGTTTATTGTATTGTGGATGACTCATAGAACTTATTTGTACTGCGATTGTTCTGTTAAAAAAAAAAAAAATAAATAAATAAAAATAAATAATAATTATCTTGTTGCCATCCCAATATGATATAAATTAATATATATAACTTATATCATAGGAAGAATAGGTAATTTATTAACATGAATTAATTACAAAAATAAATAATTAATACTATTACAATTACTTGTTATTATTAAGAAAAATGTAATGGCTATGAGCCTATGACTTATGAGACTGATATAGACTAAAAAAGCTATTAAATAGCAAAGAACAAATTTTTAAATATGCAAAAATATGCAACAAAAATGACGTATTTAGCGTCTTCGTTATTTAAAACAAATTTATAATTCACATAGATATCTTTAAGATCTCTGAAAAAAAAATAAAAAAATATGCAAATTCTACAAGTTATAAGCCCTGTTCATAATCATCAATTTATATAATATGTGTTATTTATTTCAAAAGGCACCTTTAATTTATAATCTTTAAATGTGTTCATTCGTTTTATTCACTTTAGGGGTAGGTTAGGATATAATTTATTATAATTATTAATTAAATTAATATTTTAATGATTTAATATAAAATGGGAATTAACAACGATTCTAAATAATAACGTTTTATTTTAATGTAACAATAATATTCATTCCTTATTATAATCATATACAATAAGTATAATCATTATTGTTGGGGTTGAAAATTTTCTGTAGGATAGTCGTTATGAATAGTCATTAATTTATAATTTATTAAGATACATTTAACTCCTTTTTCACGAGGTTAAACAAATAAATAACAGTTCTTGTAGTTTACAAACTTTTAAGTGGGATAATATACGGTACACCTGATCGTTATATTGTAACTCAATACTATTCAAGTATTTTGGAAAAAAGCAGTAGTAACTTCGCGCTTGTAATATCTTCTGTAAACGCGTTTTACTTAATGCTGTAAATGTATATTTTTATTATTATTATTATTTATTTGTCATACGCATATACGTTTCAAATGCATTCGGTTTTGGAGGTCTGTTCATTCGAAACGTGATGTACACCGAGAATATTTCGTTACAAAAATTATAACTCGGTAAATAAGACGTGTTAAATTATTCATGCGTCGATAATAAAGTGCATAATGGCTGTTTGCAGTCGTGCCAGTATTCAGTAGGTAACTATAAAATCATTAAGTATCTACGCATAAAGATGTTGTTCCCCTTGATTTTGGCACGCGTACCACCAGCACTAGTTGTGGAAAACAAGTGTCGTCAATGTCCTGTTTTTAACCGAGTGAAAAGAACGGCACGTGTTCATAATGCGTTTATAAAATTATAATGATGTATAACAATAATTATTGAAAACAATCTAATTTATGCAACAAAAAACATTCAAGGTATTCTACACCACGAGTAGATATAATGTTAATACATTATTTCCTTTAAATAACGCTACACTATATTAATTATAACTTAGATATTATTATGTTAATTAGGTATATGGTTATTGGAGAAATTAATTTGGAATTTTAGATTCTGAATGAAGTGAAGAAGCTAGTGTTTTTACAATGATTTTTCTTTTTTTTTTCTTCTGTGTACAACTTTTCGTATAGAAATACTTGTCCAAAAGTTTCGATCAATAACTTTTTGAAACCCGATTCGCCTCTAGAATGTACTTTAAA